>JABAYD010006344.1:0-13002 GCA_014822095.1 Diplotaxis tenuifolia | reverse complement strand
CGAAAACTATTAATTATAATTAGTGATAATAAATTGGTATACACGTTTAGAGCAAATGATGACTCTTTTCCTAACATGAATTACATGAACATGTACTGAATTACAATTCTCTTTGGCTTATTTAAAATTATTGAAATTTTTTTTAAGAAAATGTGTAAAGGTGTGTGTATTCACTTTAAAAAACCATTTCTAACACTGGTTATTGGTTTATGTCTACTATCTTATCAAGGAAAAAATCAAATATATAAATTTCTGTATAGTTAGTTAGTTAATACTTATTAATCAAACAAATTTAACATCTGTAACTAATTCTTTATAATGATTAAATATGATACATATTCTTAAATATTATTTAATGTTTGAATGTAAAGACACATATTTAGAATGATAAGACACAGTTTAAACTTTTCAAATTATTACGAAACACTGCATTAAAAAGTAAAAAGACCCAACCTTAAGTAAAAAAACACATCCCTTAACTTACAACTACTTTATGCCAATGAAGTACTGAAAATAGGTTTTAGATTTATACTAATAATTATAAATTTATTTTTAATTCTCCATTCTTATATGCTACCGCACAGATTATAAAAATACACATAAATTCCAAAAAACGAAGGATTAAGATTAAAAATACAAAAAAAACTTTACATAGCTAACAGAAACCATGGTTCAAGACTTGAGAAAAGGGAACGTTAATTTTAAAAACAAAAATAACATGTATATGGACGGAATCAAACTCCCTTTGTACAAGTTTCTAAAAAATATCACTATAAAATGTAGAGAACAAAAAAATATAGGAAGAGTAATTCGACTATATGAAATAAGCGGAAATGAAATTATAAGTCTTAATTTCTTACTATTGGATGAAAATATAATATTTTCATTATTTCCATTAAAAATATATAGAACAAAATTAATAATAATAAATTTTAATATAGTAATCAACTACTATGGGATCAATCTATACTTGTCACATTCATCATTTTCTCTGGAGATTTCAAAGGATAAAATATATATAAATCTTTTAAAAATTACTAGGAATTATTTAAGCCCTTATAAAGCTATTTGTTTAATGCCTAGACCGATTATTTTTTAAAAATCAGTTTTAAAAAATTGTTTCTTGCATATCCGATTTGCCGACTAAGTGTTTCTTAGGCGCTGCATATACCAAATTTTAGAGCACTGATGATATATATCGTCAATAATTTGAAGTATGAAAGGCTGGAGAACATCATAAATTTTCAAAACATTCTTTTAATATATATAGTTGAATGTAAATTCAGCAATAACTCAAATATCAGAAGTAAGTGTACTAATAAATTGCGAGAAATTTGAATTCTGTAATTATGATCAACTTATGGAAATTGTATACAATACTTTATCTTATGACGATAATTAGAAAATCAGCATACACACAAATTCTAGACGTAGAAAATGATTCCTTATAATTCTAGATGTAGAAAATGATTAATTATATAAATAATTTGATTTTAGATATTATTGATGTTATTGTTGAAGAAAAGATAGATACAGAAAAAAAAACTTAGATCTCCAATTAGAAGGGATAGTAAACATTACATCAATGAGAAATATATTATAATCAGTATATATTATATATACAATAAATAATTTATTGGAGATAGTAAAAAAAACATATCTAGGTCTTGTAATACAAAAATAAAATTTCATATTGCTAGAAAAATAAGTTATAACAATAAAATAAAAAATGACTATAAACATGAATAATATGATATCTTTACTTAAACACAACATAAGATTCAAAACTATATCAAGATGATCCCGTAGGTGCTATGTGATCCTTAAAAATAGTACATTTGAATATAAAATATTAATAGAATTAAATCATAGAAAATACATAAAATAAATTAATTTGTGGAAAATAGCTCCAATACAAGTGAAAAGCAAAAAAAGTTTGATGACAAAAAAAAAACAGTTTAATGAAGACAAATGCATTGTCAAAATAAAAAGAAAATTCATGGCCAAAGATTTTTGTGGGTAGCTATTTATTTTTTAATACTTAACATTTGATTTTAAACATTATAAATACTCATAATTATATGCAAAATTTAAAATCCTATACACATCATTTACTGACACGAGAAAGAGTTTACCATCGAAGGAAAAAATATTGGAATTAGTTCAAAAATTGGATCCTTAACGTTGTGCTAAAATACTTCAGAAAATGGATGGAAAACGTATCTTCAAAAACTGCACAAAACGGTTACTGTTTACATATTACGGTAACTGAAAACAATGAAAGTTTTTTTTTTAACTTAGATGACTAATTGATTAATAATACCAAACATATTAACAATATGTATAAGCTTAAAATTATTGTTGAAGAAGACCCAAATACAACATTATTAGCCACATTCAACAACATATGACTAGAATTATGGGGAAATCAGAAACTGATCTGATTAAATTTCACGTAAGTGTATTTTTATAATTATTATTAAAATATAGTTCATAAATAAAAATTATTATTTAAAATTACTAAATGCAGAAACAATCATGATTCAAGTGATGACACATCTATCTCTTTCTTATCAAAAAAATATTATTGGTAAAGTTATCAAATTCAATGTTATAATCACATCTTTTAATTATAAATTAAGTTCAACTCGATTAACAGTCACAAGAACAAGCAACACAAGTAATAGTAAAGAGGTACAATACATTTAAAATAGTTCAAACGTTGAAATAATAGTTTTTTTTAAGAATGTATAAAATTCTATACAATTTATTTTGGTTACATAAAATTATCGTTAATAAAAATTAATTCAAAAAATAAGAAAAATATATAGTATTTTAAAATTGGTGACAAATTTCCAAACAACATTATTTTTTTCCAGAACAAAGAGAACATCATTTATTATGAAAAATAAAAATCTTAAAACACAGATACATAGTCTGTGAAATCAGAAAAAATTAAAATATTCTTAAAGAGGTTCAAACATTTATATTTAAATTTAACAGCCTATGATAAATAAAAAATGTTGCCGAAACAAAAAAATTAGCATACAAAGAAAAGAGATTAGCAAGACAACAAAAAAATTAAAACAAAGAGAAAACGACAACCTAAATGCAATGAAAAAAGCACTCAAGACATAAAATAACCACAACAAAAAAGAAGAAAGTAACTGAAAATGATTATGTTACGTATTGCGATGCAACCTAAGAATTATTTGATTTTCAAACACTTTACATAACAATTTCTTGTTTTCATACACTTATATACTTACTACTCATCTATTATATAATTATTCTATTCAAATAATAAGAAAAATATATAGTATTTTATAATTGGTGACAAATTTCAAACAATATTAATTTCTATCTAGAATAAAGAGAATATCATTTATATTCAAAAAAGATAAATTTTTTAAAACACTAAGCAAAATGATAGAGAAGGAGATTTAAAAAATGAAAAAAATTTAAAATATTATAAAAGATTATAAAAGAGGTTAAAAAATATAAATATTTATTAATTTAACCGAAAAAATAAGCAATAGAGACAATATTTACCTGTCAGCCAGAAAAACATTAGTAGTTAAGTTACAATTATTTGGAAAATAGTCATATGCTACTAATATATAATCAAGCGTGTATATTTTAATAAAGAAAGGGATTTGCTTACAAATTGTTAATTTCCTAAAATGTTTTTTGGTAGATTATTAAAACACTTCTCTGAATTTTCTTGTTATTCTTTTGAATATCTAACATTGTCAATATTTTATGTTTGTTTTCATAAATTTCTTAATTGATCAGTATTTTAAAATAAAATATAGATAAACTAATTCAAACTAATTTTGTATATGTGTATTTTACATCTCACAAATTTGTGTATGATAAAAAGATATATTTAATAAATGTGAAAGAAAATTGAAACACAAATAATATTTTACAAATAAAAATAAAAATTATAAAATAAAATTATTTTATTAAATTAGGTAAATTAGAAATTAGTAAAATATTTAATAGCCCGCGCGAATGCGCGGATTTGTTCCCTAGTCTATACAATAATATCTGATGTGTGATATATGAAATGCAAATGGGCCATGGCGTTGAAATAGCTCGTTCTGTATTCAGACGCCTTGTCGTTTCTATTTTTTTGTTGAAAACTGTATACCGTTTTAGTTCTGTCAATAGTCTGTAGACAAACAACTTCAAATAACTGATCACCACGTTGTGGCAAATACGATCTCTCTCTCCCCAATCTCCCTGCGCCACAGAAATCTCGTATTTCTCCAAATCTCGATCGTTAACGGCGACCAAACTTTTCACCGGTAAAGATGAACGACGTAGATGTGTCGAATCAGATCCAGCAGATGGTGAGATTCATTCGCCAAGAGGCTGAGGAGAAGGCAAACGAGATCTCCGTCTCCGCTGAAGAAGTAGTGTTTCTGTTCCATTTCCTCCAGGATCTCTATATTTCACCTCGCGATTCGTTTCCGATGCTCATCTATCTCTGCTTGTTTTGAATATTTGTAGGAATTCAACATCGAGAAACTGCAGCTAGTTGAGGCGGAGAAGAAGAAGATCAGGCAAGACTATGAGAAGAAGGAGAAGCAAGCTGATGTTCGCAAGAAGATGTGAGTTTCAATTGATTTGACTTGCCGATCGTTTACTTTCTGATCTCGAAATAGTTTAAGTTGGATCGCCTTCTCTAGATTTTGACCTTATAAACTTCGAAGTTATAGATTCCAACTCTTTTACTTGATTTCAACTTGTCAAAGTGTTTTTTTTGTTCTTATTTGATGAACATAAACTTAAGTCTTATCTAATCTGATAGGCAAATAAAAGAGCTGAAATCGATATCATGTGGTCTTCTTATATGTATAGAAAGAACTCTGTACTACTTTCGCAAAAAAAAAAAAAATATAACGATGTGATACATTGTTTTTTGTTCAGTGATTACTCGATGCAGCTGAATGCGTCAAGGATCAAAGTTCTTCAAGCTCAGGATGATATTGTCAACGCCATGAAAGACCAAGCAGCTAAGGATCTTCTCAACGTCAGTGGCGATGAGGATGCTTACAAACAACTTCTCAAGGATCTCATTGTTCAGGTTGATACATTATGTAGTTGTTATCTCATTCTTTTTTGTGGTCTGGCTCTTGTGCTTAGTTAAAAGATTCTTCTTTTCTCTCGAATTGTTGCAGTGTTTGCTTAGGTTGAAAGAGCCTTCAGTGTTGTTGCGTTGCCGTGAAGAGGACTTGGGTTTAGTTGAATCTATACTTGAGGATGCAAAGGAAGAGTATGCTGGTAAAGCAAATGTTCATGCTCCTGAGGTTGCCGTAGACACAACCATATTCCTTCCCCCTCCTCCTACGTCTAGTGATCCTCATGGTCTCCACTGGTAACGTCCATGTTTCTCATCATTAATTTAAAAGTAACTTTAGCCTTGTTGTGTGATTAATTTTGGATTTTAAAGAACAAAAAAAAATGGTGTCTAGATCTGGGGTGGTATTACAGCTAATGTGTAATGTTGAACTTTTTATAGCTCTGGAGGTGTTGTGTTAGCTTCTCGTGATGGGAAAATCGTGTGCGAGAACACACTTGATGCGCGTCTTGATGTCGCATTCCGTATGAAACTTCCAGTGGTAAGAGAACAAATCCAATACCTGCATAGATTTTTCTTTTCTTTTTTTTTTTTTTGCTATGTAATACGTAAGTCAACATTTCCCCCCTTTCTAATTCACTCATTTCTTTTCGCAGATCCGTAGGTCTTTGTTTGGCCAAGTTGCTGCCTAATGAACGAAAGAGCTGTGATTCAGACTGGTTTGTATGTTTCTTTATCACCCATTTGGGAAAGATTTATCTTTGTTGTGATTCTTTGTTTCTGCAAAATTTTACTTTGATGCCCCCCAAAAGAACCCATCGAGCTCGCCGTTTACGCGTGTATTTTTTTTCCTCCTGAATATTATCGTTGGCTATAAAAATAAATAAAGGAATGAAAGACTTTTCTTATTATTCTTTTTCCAATATTAAAGCTCTATGCTTGGGACTATTTATGGATTATCGTACTTCTTTATCTACGGATAAAATGCATTTCTTAAAGCTTTATTCACTCATAGATCTTTCTTTCTAGATTGAGTGTCTTTTCTCTTCTTTGTTGTTTTTTTCCCACAAACCAATTGTTTCTCATTCATCAATTTGAAGTGTTCAAAAAAAAAACTTTCAAACTCTAACTAGAATCCTTCAAAATGGGGCAAAAAAAAAAAAGAGTTGACATCTCGCTCAAATGATAAAATGCATTGACATTTCTGACGAAATTTATAGTGTTCTTTACTTTTTATAATGGAGCTTCTTGAGCGAACTTCTAAAAGTGTATTCCTATTCGATGGTGCCAAATACAATAAAATACTCGTTTTGATTTCTTTTTTTTTTTTAAATATGTTCATTCCGGGACTCAAACCCATGCTTTGTAACATTTATACGGACACATTAACCACTAGACTAAAGCGACATTTTGAAATGATACTACAAATTGAAAATTATATATGTTAGTATACTTTTTCATCTTCTCTATTTAAAACTTTGGTTATTATTGTTTTTGATTTTTATAAATATATTAACATATTTGATAAATTTATATATCTAAAATAGAAATAATAAAATATTTATAATTATACAAAATTAAATATATTTCATGTTTTGAAACTATTTACAAAAATCTCCACATATAAATTATTTTAAAATTTGAATGTTAATTTCTTTTTTTTTGTCAAAATTAGTATAAATTGAATATACTTTTTCAAAATAAAAAATAATACCATTCAAATTTTAAATTTTTAAATAATTTTTATATGGATATTTTCTAAATAGTTACAAAACATGAAATATATTTAATTTTGTATAATTATAAATATTTATTAGTTATATTTTAGTATAATATAATTTTATTAAAGATACAATAATTAAAAAAAACATGTTAGTATATTTATAAAAATCAAAAACAATAATAACCAAAGTTTTAATTAGAAAAGATGAAAAAGATAGTAACATATATAATTTCCAATTTGTAGTACTATTTCAAAATGTTGTTTTATTTTAGTGTTTAATGTGTCTGTCAAAGAGTTACAAAGCATAGGTTTGAGTCCTGGAATAAGCATTTTTTTAAATAATGAAATTAAAACAATGTCGTCTTATCATTTTAACGGTTGACTAACTTATGTTACGGTCAATGTAGATCTAGGCATGTTTTAAAAAGTTCAGGTAACTTTTTGGAATTATAACATAGTTTAGGTCGTATTTAGTACTAACAGTTTGTTCGGGTTATATTTGACACAATTGAAATTGTTTAGGTAGGAATATGCAATTTTCCCCTTTCTAGGTTTCATACAAATTTGTTGTTCGTTGTCCATTTGGCAGTTCCATCTATAAATCAACTGTTTTTTAGTCGTACAAACAATTAATCTAAATAAAATATGTTTCGTTGTTCATTCTATTTTCACTTAGATGAGTTTAGTAAACAAAATATTACACTATATTTTTTATTTAATCTTATTTTAAATTTATGTTTAACTATATTGATTTTTATTATTTATCTAAAGTATAATTATCTTAAAGTGATCTTGGAAGAAAAATATATTTTTGATTTTGATGGCAAATGCATTTTTACGGTTTTAGGAGAAAATGTAATTTTGTGGTTCTGGTTGAAAATGCAATGTTGAAGAAAAATGTGTTTTTCTAATTTTAGCACGGTTTTGGAAGAAAAAAAATATCTTTGAGATGTTGTCGGGAAAATGTGATTTTGCGATAGGGAGGAACATAGTATAATTTGGCTGTTTTGGCAAAATAATGTGGTTTGCAATTTTGGTGAGAAAATATAGTTTTGTGATTTTGACTGAAATGTGTGTTTACAGTTTTGAAGAGAAAATAGTATTTTTGGAGTTCTCGCTGAAATATACGTTTTTCCAATTTAAGCAGAAAATATAACTGCGATTTTGAGAGGAAAATATAATATTGTGGTTTAACATAAAATTTAATTTTGCGGTTTTGGTGGAAATTTGAGTTTTGTAGTTTTGGTGGAAAAAGCTAATTTTGCGATTTTGACGAAAAATGTTTTATTTAGCATAATAATTTTACACTTGCGGAAAAAATGCGTTTTTCCAGTTTTGGTGAAATAATATATGATAATTATTTGTTTTTCTGAACTTGAATAATCTAACTATTTATTAGAACATAGATAAGTTTGCCAATTGTTATTTTGGATAAGTTCATTTACATCCAAAATGCATCAATTAAACTCATTTAGATGATTTCATTTTAGGCATTTCAAAACTCATTTGGATGAATCATTTGAATTATGCTCATTTTAACACAAAACGAACATTTATTCTCATCTTCATCGAGATGGTCCATCTGGGAATAGGAACAAGCTCTGATTGGATTAGCTGGATAATGAACTGTGAGAAAACAATTTCATATTTTGTCTTAATCAAAAGATTACAACAAAGTGAACCACTGTCCTTGTTCTTGTTTTTAATGCCCAAAAGCACTGATTCACATCAACAATATAATGTGTGACAAGAGAGACAATCCAGCTTCAATTTCATGGAAATGATCCAGTTATGATGGGTCAATGTCCAAAATTAATGAAATGTCTCCACGAGTATGAAAAAATTTCAGTTGAAAGATAAATCTGTAGAAATCAGCCATTACATTCAAACAGAATGTTGGATGAAAGCATAAAAGAAGAGATTAAAAAATAATGGGAAGGAAATATGCATTGGTGTGTACTTAGGTTTCCTAAATTCCTAAGTGGATAAAAGACAAAGCTGTAGAGAGAGATACACATAAAATTTAAAGTATTGATTAGGACTATGTGATATGAAAAATGCTCTTGGAAAGAGGAAATGAAGTGCTCCTTAAATCAGTCGATATGTCTATGTTATTATATGCTATGTTATCCTATAAGTTTCTAGTTGAAATCTGTAAAAAGATCACAAGTATATTGATCGATTTTTGGTGGAATAGCTCAAACTAATAAAAGAAAATACATTGGGTGGGATGGGAAAACCTTATTCATCATGGAGATTGATGCTCATGCATGATTCAAAAAATATGTTTAGCAGTTTTTCAAAAGAATATATTTTCCTAACTCATACTTCATATCTCCCCCAATCATATGCATGGTGAAGCATAGTGTGGGGAAGATATAACAACTTGTTCAAAGGCTTAGAAAATCAATTGGAAATGAGAAGAGGACTAGGGTATGGATAGAAACTGATAAGAAACCAAGTAGAAAAACAAGTAAATAATTACTCATAAATATTGTATTTAAAGTCAATGAAATCATAAAATTCACAACAAGAAAATTGTTACATTGTGACAAAAAAAAATTGTAACAATAAAACATATTCTGTAAAAATACTTTTATTGCTATTTTTTTTTGTGACAATTTTCAAACAATGACAATACCATCGTCACAAATAGTTTTGGGTAACAAAAACGTTACAATCTTTGTGACATTTTATAGTAACCATTTTGTCACAAATAGCAATAATTTACAAAAGTAATAAAATCGTTATAATTATCGACTAAAAAAAGATTACCAATTCGTAGTACTATGTTACTATAAAAACGTCACATGCCGTCGCTTACTACACCAGAATTTTAGTATCGAAATAGTCACAAGTGAGACAGAAAACAAGTCACAAATCTGTTCCTTTAAGATGAACTAATAGGCTCAAATTTTTCACTTTTTATTACGAAAATATCAAAAATCTGTTTTACTTAGCTACTGATTTTCATTTCAAAATTATCAAAAATTTAATCGTATTACTATATATTAACTGTAAATTACTACAAAAACCATATGTGTATTTATATAATGTACGCTATATTACATTGCATCTATTCATTATTCTATACACACTAATAAACATGATATCTCTAGGAAAAATAGCATTCATATGGAAAAAAATATCAACGACGTTGCTGCAGCTAGAATGATGATCTGGATATCAAGAGAAAAAAGTTCTCGTTCAGGTTAAGGTGCAGTCATGGATTCTAATAGCTAATAGCTTCCAGTGATCTGTCTACTTCTGCATGGTTTCTCTGGCCACCAACATTGATCTTCTCTGCCTCTTCTCTGTACTTGCAATCCGCCCATCCTTAGCGTTTGAACCACTGATCTGCAATTTATTTGATCTACAAACTCATCTTTCTCCTCTCAAGAGATTCTCCATGCATCTCCTTGCTATAGACCAGACCACGATGAACGCTGAGGAGAGGAGCAGCTCCTATTTTTCTCTTAAACCCTACGATATGCTTTCCCTAAGAGCATCTCCAACCCAAGACCTCATTTTGAGGGGAACAAAACCTCAAAATGAAGAGTTGAAGATAGATTAATCAAATCATAAATTCTCAAAAAAAAACTTAAAACTTTCTTAATTTAATGGTCCTCGACATTAACAAAATTATTAAAAGGGATAAAACTTCACAAATACATATCAAACATACACTTAATATATTATACAACACACAATATTACAATATTATAGAATAAAAGATTATATAAATTTCATATGTAATAAATCAACACAATGTCATGTGATACAAAGCACTTGTTGATATAAGATCCAAAATTTAAAAAGGTTTTTAATTTGACTATGTATGGGTCTTGATGAAGGATATTTTGAATTTATTTTTATTTATTTAATGTATTTTTATTTTGTGTGAATTTTATTTAATGTATTTTTCGATTGTAGAAATTTACTTAATTTTATGTAATATTTATCATATTTTGTTTTATTTTGGTCTATTTAAGTTACTCTAAATTAAGTTTAGTATATGTATTGTGAAAATAAATAATTATAATGACCAAAAATAAATAAAAGATAGTTTCAAGGTTGTGAATAGTAAAACCTCAAATTTGAGATTTCACTATTCACAACCTCAAAATTTGAGGATTTGAGGTTGAGTTGGAATGATACAAAACCTCAAAATTTGAGGAATTGCGATTGAGTTGGAGATGCTCTAAAGGCATCTCCAACCCTACTCCATTTTTTACTCCAAATTTCATTTTTGAGTAAAATCCTCTCTAATCCCACTTCATATCCAACTTCAAAATGGAGTAATGGCTAATGTTACTCCATTTATGGAGTAATTTTACTCATTACTCTATTTTGGAGTTAAAAAATTTTATTTATGAAATAGTTTTTTTAAGTTTGAATAATTTTATTTCATACTTAAATAATATTTAAAATAATATAATAACATTAAAAATGATATTTCACAAGATATTATTTAATAAATTTACCAAAAATGCATAAATTAATAAAAATTAAACTAAACATAAAAAATATAAAATAAATATTTATAAAAATTAATTTAATTATTTTTTATAAATTGCTTTGCGAACTACTAAGACCAGTGAAGTATTGTTCAAACAGCAAAAATATGTTTGTTTATGTTGTATGTTAACATTTCAAATTTTGATAGCATTTTAGTTGTTGAACTTGATATAAGCACAAACATTTGGACCCTCGACGATATTAAAATAGCATAAGATGAAATGTGTGATTTCAGAATTTTTTTTGTTCAATTTAAGAAAATCAAAGATAAAAAATCTCATTGTTCATTACGAGATACATTAGTTGATCATTTGTGAGAAAATCAAAGATAAAAAATTTCATTAATAAAATAAAATATGATATATTATTTATTTTATGATTTATTATATTTTTAATAACAAATTGTTAATTTAAATAAAATATATTTATATTGAAGTTTTTAAAAATGAAATAGTTAGGTTAATTGTTAAAATTTTATACGTTTGAAAGTATTATTAAAAATTATTAACTAAACAAAAAGAAATCAATTGGTAATATTCCATTTTGAAGTAAAAAGTATAATACTACACTGGAGCAAGACGCAACTCTATTTTGGAGTTGCGCCATTTTTGGATGAAAAATTGAATAATATATTGGAGATATTTTAAGGTTGGGGTAGTTTTTTTTTTTACTTGCACCAAAGCAGAACAAGTATTTATATATACACGTAACATACAAATTTTAATTAGGGTTATACGTTAATGGGTTCTAATTGGGATTTTATTTTACTGTGATTTGTAACTGATTTTAATCGGTTTTTCTAAATAAATATAACTAAATAAACCATTAGTAAATTATTTTAAAACTATAAAATATTTGGTATATATATATATCTTGTTTTTAACAAAGACTTAAAATATTTTCTAAATAAATTAGTTTAAAACTATAAAATATTTGGTATATATATATATTGTTTTTAACAAAGACTTAAAATATTTGCTAAACTTTAAAGTCAGAATTTTCAGTTTTGTACTTGTACCTGCTATCCACTAACATTTGGTTTCGATATAATCAGAAATTTAACTCGACACTCAGTAGCAAATTAGATACAACTGTAACGACAAATATAGTTACCATTATGTCACAAATCTGTTATGTCAATTTTATAGTCACACATGTGTCACTAGTTGTTACAAAATTTGGCTACGGATTAATCAGTTCAATATTCCGACAGACTACCTATTAATTTGTGATGTAAAAATTTAGTCACATAATTGTCTCTAATATTTCACAGATTTGTTACTATAAAATTTGGTCTCAAAAATCCAGTCACAATAGACTTATTTTAAAATGGAGAATGGAAAAGGAAGTATTTCAAAATTGTAGGACGTTAAGAGATATAGTCAACATCCCCCGACATGTATCCATGAAGCCACTTATCTTTTATATACTAAATCGCAAGTCAGCTGATGATATAATTTGATTTTGACCCACTTTTGGTCATAATATTTATATAATTTTACTATATAAACCTATGTTTTGGAGTTTATTAGGTATGTTTTCAGATTCATAAGCATTTTAGAGTAAAATGATGATTTAAGTGTCTTTTTGGAGCTTAAAGGAGAGTTTCCCGAGATGACTATGAAGATCAGACAAGAAGATCGATATTCAGAGATACATATCGATCGATACA
>JABAYD010006342.1:0-17515 GCA_014822095.1 Diplotaxis tenuifolia | reverse complement strand
AATCTTGATCTGGTTCCATGTTTGAGAGAGAAAGGTGTTTTGATAATGTGTAGTAATTCATGGTATATATGAAGGTACTTATATGTTTAGGAATGTGGAGTTACATGTGGGAAATGATATTATTCTAAAACTTGTATTTATTAAGATGCATTGATGTTGTAATTTAAAACCGTTTACTTTTTTTGACTAAATGTTATGATTTATCGTAAGGAGGTTTTTATTTTTAAAGTAACATTTATTTAGTTACTGTTGTTTAGTGAGCTGAAATTATGAAATTGTTATCAAGTACCCTTTTAAATACATTGTTCTTCGGAATTAATGTCATATGCATAGCATAAAATTCCTTAATCAGAAACACAATTCATTCAATAGATTTGAATTTTTATAATTAAAAAAATAATAATCTGGGGTCGGGAAATTAATAGTGTAATTAGTGGACTGAACCGCTAAACCCAGTGTTTTAAGCTAATTTTGGTTTGGTTTTAGAAAACAGTAAATAATTAAAAACACAACAACACCCATAAAAGCAAGTTACAAATGGAACGTGTTTCCGTATGAATCATTTTTTTGGACCAATTTAGTATTTAACGGTATTAGAAATTTTAATTTTAATATTAGCAAAGCTTTAGTCAGTAATTTGTTTTTTCTTTTATAAGTTGGAAAAAAAATATCTCCATATTCCATATATGCGGTATTCATACATTTATATCAGAGGTGGATCTTTTAAGCCATTAGTTTTTATCGTATATCGAAATAACTTATTTGAAATAAAATCACAATAATAATGAAAGAATCATAAATTTAGAAATATATAAGAAATTTATTATATAGAAATAAATAATATTCTACAAATTTAATTAATCTATAACATTTATTTAGAAAATTGTAGTATATTATTTATATAATATGGCTTACTTACTTTATAACGTACAATGTAATCAATAAGGTGTATTATGACTTACAGTAAATAAACATTTTCAAAGCATTTTAAATAAGAAATTAGTAAAATACATATAAATAAAATATCATTAAATTTATAAACAACATTAAAAGAAAAGAATCCATCTTCTACCCTTTTAAACGAAGAGTGTAGGTTTTTTAATAACAGGTTATACTTACAATCATAGTCATATATTATAGAAATATAAAATAATTATATTTTTTAGGAAGTTTTATTAATGGGATATCTGGTAGAAGAATATATTTATATTTGTAACCACATATCACAATGTAAGGTGTTTATATATGATTTATCTTTTTACTTATCCACCCGTCTGTAGGCGAGTTTGCCCTATGTACTTATATACATACGAAAATGTTACTATGTCGTGATAAATTATATTTGAAGAGTAAATTAGATTAAGTATTTACGAAATGTTTTTTTTTCCCAAGCCTTAGGCTGTATTCATATTGTGGATATTTTTGAACCCTATACAAAACATATAGAGTAAATATAGAAGTTCATTTGCTAGAAGTGTATGTTCGTTAGTAATATATTGCCATAAAATAAACTTAATTGATCCACCATTATACTGAGAAGGATTTATTTGGAGTGGAAAAATTGGCTACAGATAAGAAAATAATTTTTTTTTCAAATGTTGCCACTGTTAAGAACAAAACAGAGCATGGCCGTACGCTCGAAAACAGAGCGGACTATGGTTAGTAAAACTGCGTGGGTCAGAAGGGAACTCGGCTACCACCCACCGGAACGCGTGGTACGGATTCTGAACATATATCAATAGACTGCTGTAACTCTTCACTGTTTTTGGTAGGATCTTGGCAGGTGCTAATGGCCAGAGGTTGTCTTCTGAAGCTCAATTTACCACTGCCTGCCTTCCCTGCAATCATTTTGGGTTGGTCAGATGCTAGGAACACTTCCAATTAGAAGTAAATTGAAAAAAAAACAATCAGCCTAATGTAACCTTGGTGTTATCAAGTAATTGGAAAATCTCTTTGTAGACTATTTTTCTAACTCCATTCGCACACTCCGCATCAGCAGACTCGTCTAATATCTTTAGGCCGTCAGGGGATGTAACTCGAGAGAAAGCAACGTACAATTGGCCATGAGTGAAGACCGGTCTTGGAAGGTATAAAGCAACCTTTTTAAGACTCTGTCCCTGGCTTTTATTGATTGTCATGGCATAGCATATACGGAGTGGATACTGACGTCGGTAAAAGGTGAATGGCTCCAAAGTTTCAAGCGGAGAAAGTTGTATCCGAGGAATCAATACCGTCTCGCCAACTTGCGTGCCAGTGAGGATCTCAAATTTCACCACCCTTTCTCCTAGTCGTGTAACTATCATTCGCGTTCCGTTGCACAACCCATAAGCTTGGTTTAGATTACGCAGCATCATCACAGGGGATCCCACCTTTAAACAAAGTTTGTGGTTAGGGAGCCCCGAGAACTCGTGTGAATTTAGATACTCTTGAGTGTAGTGGCTCGTCAAATCATCTTCTGGTGTGGCTTCCAACTCAACTGAATCAGAGCTCAAATATTCTTTTGATTGCGAAGGAACCTGAGATAACATATACGCATTTAGCTCATGGACAGTACCATTCGTAGGTGTGAGAACCGCTCTCTCTGATAAGTATTTCTTGTTCCGGTAATTGTGAACAAATTCGGGATATGCCGCAGCTGCCAGTGCTTCGTGAGGTTTGTCTGTGGCATGGATCATGAAGCTTTTGTCTACAACAATTTGGTCTCCCTAGTCAGTTTCTTTCTTATCAGAGGAGACAGTATCAGCTTTGCCATCACTAACTTTGAGAATCCATTTAGCGAACTCCCTGTCTTCTTGTCCCAAATGCATGTTGATGGAAAGAGTGTATATCTCAGCATTCTTCCACAAATATGATTTGCTGATTGATGCAAGGACTGTGTCTGGTCGCTTTCCTTGAGGGACGACGGGCAAAATTTTCCGGAAATCACCTCCCAAAAGAACAGTCTTGCCACCAAAAGGCCTCTCAGCAGCAGATGGATCTGCCGGTGCCAGCAAATCACAGAATGAACGGTCAAGTGTTTCAAACGCTTGACGGTGTGCCATTGGAGCTTCGTCCCATATTATCAAATCCGCCTTTGCTATCAATGAGGCAACCGCTGAGAATCTGGGGATATTACACATGGACACTTCGCTTAGTTCTAGGGGCAGTTTGAATCGAGAATGGGCTGTTCTACCTCCCGGTAGCAGCAGTGCGGCTACGCCAGATGATGCTACTGGGATGATGACTTTATTGGTTGCTCTAATCTTTGCGATAATGGTCCTGTACAGATAGGTTTTACCCGTACCTCCTGCCCCATTTAAGAAGAACAACTGTCTGTTCTGCTTTTCAACAGACTCGAGAACTGCATCATAAACCATTTTCTGATCTATGTTCATCGATTTAAACAACTCTTCATGCGTATCACTCTCCTGCTGGATGTTATAACTCAGCTCCTGCATCAAAACCGTGTTGGAAATCTCAGTGAGGATAGCGTCATCAGGCACTGGTATGTCAGGGTAATCCGCAAGGGACTGGTTATTCTCCTGCAAGACCTGTTCAAGCTCGATCAAAGTATACTGTTTTAGTTGTTCGTCGCTGAGCTCCAGTCCCGGGAATCTGAATTCTTTACGTTTTATGTAAAGGATATCCTCTGCAAGGAACTTCCAGGTAGGATCCCATAGCTTGAGCGGATCCACAACGTGGCAAAAAAGCAAGATAACGACGAACAACCGTCTGAGCTGCCGGCCCGTAGCCCAATACGATGGCTCCTCTATAGCATCGTGCCACTCTCTGTCGTCATCTAGCAACCCGCGTGCGTAACATGCTTCTCTGTATTTTTTGTACAGCACACCACCAACCGTTTTTAGATCCTCATAACACCTAGGCCCTCTAACAACATTTACCAGAAGCCGCAAGTAGTATTTATCCCCAGCAGCTGGACTAACATAAACAACCCTTCCAATTGCAGTGCCTGATTTCCTAGATGTCCATAGTTTTCCAGATGTGTGGAAGACGAACCTAGTAGGAAGTTCGACGTACGTGAGCTCCCGTGCCTCCTCATAGGTCTCGCAAGCAACGAACCATGCCGTCAACATAGTTTTTTCGGCGTCTTCTCTTGAGATAACATAGGATAGGTCATCTGTTTCGTCGAACACATTATCGTGCTGGCCTGGTAGATGGACGGGAAGTTTAATAACATTAGGTTGATTGTGATGAATGTGGAAGGCAAACAGTCTCCATGATGCCTCACACGCAGAGATGTACCTACATTCCATATACCGTTCTATTTCATTGACCACACCACCTTCCTTTTTATTCTGCTCCAAAAGTAGAGTAGCCCGATCAACGCCTTTTTTTATGTACTTAAAGAGATACTTGATTGCACCAGTGCGGCAACACCATTCGACGTTGATGTGGGCTTGATACTTTTTTAACAGACTTAGGTTGTGAGCCACAACGAACTGGTTTCCTATCTCAATCTTGTTCTTCAAGACCACACCTTGCGGATCTGATCTCCTTCTGTATTTGACAAATCCAGACTTGTCAATATGTGTATTATCCGACATTGGCTTAGGGTAAGCTTTAGTGCACTCTCCTTTGTCCATGCAAGGCGAGTTTGGTCTTCTTTTTCCACATGGTCCATGCATCATATGGCGCTCCACCAACGCAAAACCCTCAGGATCGACAGTTTTGTCAGGCAACTCGGCTGATATATACTGGTCAATCATCGCTGCAGTGGCTTCCTTTTTTATGCCTTCCAACCATAAAAGGATATGAGCATGTGGCAATCCTCTTTTTTGAAACTCGATGGTGTAAACAACTGCAATGTGGTCGTCATAATATAATCAGTAACAGGTCATGGGATTGCAATTAGAATTAGACTCAAATAATCTGGTTTATTAAAAGCTGAGTAGGTAGTTACCAGCAGAAGTTTTTGGGAAAAAAATCCCTTTCTTGAAGTCGGAAACCATCTCTTCAAGTTTGAGTTTGAATAGTCTACATTCAAGGTCAGGCCTGCTATTAGCAGATGCACCACCATACGCGTCCAGATGCTCTTGCAACTCTACCCAGTTTGGATTTGCTGTGACGGTGATGAACAGGTGAGGGTTGCCATACCACCGACATATAGCCATAGCGTCCTGGTACTTTTCGACCATGTATCTAGGACTGCCAGTAAATGAAGACGGTAAAACGATCTTCCTACCAAGCTGCAATGCATCTGAATCCCCGCTCTCCACAGCATCACACACGTTACTATACAAATCCTCTCGGAGTTTTTTTTGGTTCAACATAACAAACCTCAACCTTTCTTGCTCTGTTGCAACATATGCATCCACAATATACTGGTGCAGCAATCTTCCACCTTTTATGATAGTCATGCCCTCTGTAGGCCGAGTCTGGAGCTGGTACGCATAATACTCGCGCATGGTCATGAATTCTCTCCTCACCCGTGACGCCTCAGGGCCATCATAGGGCATTCTTTGGTTGTATCCAGGTTCTCCATATGGAAACATCAGTGGGTACTGGAGGCTCATCATCAGGGGGTGTTGATCACTTATCCTCTGCAGCTTGGATAACTTCAGTTCGACAACAATATCTCTACCTACAGACGTGGCAGACATGTCTCCAACTATCAAGCCACCTAACTCGCTCCCGGTCGGAAGATCGTATTGACGCCCAAGGTTTGGTTGGATGACCTGAGTAATACTTAACTCAATGGTCACGATGTCCTTCAATCTATCACGGGCATGTCGAAACGTTTTGGCGAGGTGGTTATGGATGTCCATCATCGCAATCAACTCAACAATAACACTGTCTGGGAGTTCCAAGGAGGAGAAACCTTTGGTGAAAGCTCTCTTTCTGTTTTCCAATTCATTATCGGTATCAAAAATATACAGTTGTAAATATTCTGGCATAGCACCATCTTCAGGAAGCAGAGAGCCGATCCTATGAACAACATCTCCATTTACACAGAATGTATATGGTCCTGATGTACCCGTCACACTGTGATCGATATTAGCTCCCATAGATGTGAATGCTAGTAGACTATTAGCGACTCTGATGTGGGTCTGAAAGCTATTGGTTTCTAGCAGTTCCTTAAGGGGAGACGGTGCTTCAGGGACTGCTGGTAAACGTACTCTGCCCTGCTGGCAGCAGATAGTGAACTGCCCTTTTCCTCTTTTGACATCACCACCGACAGATTCACCAGCCCATACAATAGCGTGACACGAAGGACATGACGTTATCTCAAATTTGCCTTTGTACTCTTTTTTTGGTTGTCCTGAGCAAAACAAATTGTAAAGCAGAACATTATACACGGATAGAGACGCTAAGTGTTAATAGACTTTAGTTTTATGAGTTAAATCAACTTTTTTAAGCACAAAACTAACCTTCCCTATCATACAATTGCTTGATTCGCAGTGCTCTCTTCCGCACACAGATTGCCTTTCTAAGGTATCTTTCTTTTCTGGCGGAATCTGTAATGTTATTGTCATCAGAAGAATGTGAGCACAGGAAACCAGCATAGTATTGACCCGACATTGTTATTCTGTACCTGATGCCATTATCCTGGACTGGTCAATTATCGGTGGTGTCTCGGTTACTCTGTTAAGCTCAGATAGCCACTGAAGATGGGACACGGTAGCGTCTGCTTCTGGAGAAGAGCATTCAGCTGGAAACAAATGATTGTTTTGCTTATCTCAGATATTACATGGTATATTTGCTGTCGGTTTTAAAAAAATGATGTGTAGAGTACTTAGTTGTTTAGGAGGCCTTCCTCTCTTGCTCTTATTGGACTGCTCCGTTGAAACTATAAAGTCAAACCATGAAGCAAGTGTTAGATAACGTGGAAGAGAGTGTTCCTTATAAGTCAAAATAATTGTGTACCCCTCGTAGACGGTTGCCCTCTCTTTGACGTTCGTATAGCAGATCTTGTTCGTCGAGCTTTGGTTGGACCATCAACTGTTTTTTTCCGAGCAGTAAGACGATGAGGAAAAAATGCCATTAGAGAACCATAGAACAATAAACATAACGTTGAAAAAAATAAACGACGGATGAGCCTTGATCATTACGCAACACGAATTTACAATATAGAGCACCGATGCACAAAGAACTAATAATTTCTTAATTCTAAGTCTTCCATGGAACAATCTCAAGCGATATCTGGTCAGGCTATTTTGAGGACTATCTAACATAAACATTGCTGACGCGGTTTGCCTGATCAAGCCTCAATCTAACCGGAATAGAGGTTCCTCACAAAAGTGGATAAGCCGTGTTCACTAACCTGTATCCGACACAGGGGGAACGTACGGTACGTCCGAAGATCGGGTAGATGTGTTGTTGACCATAGTTCGTTGCCAAAGCTATATGTAAGGTGTTCTGCGGTTTGCAAAAGTGGAAATTATAGCTGCATATGAATATTGTATGAAACTAAATGATAAGATATGGAATGTGATTCATCATTCTCTGATGCATTAAATATGCAGTTACGTATTTTTAATTTACTCATCTACCCCATTGTATATTGAGGATGTCAAGAGTTGCATCATCTTTTGTAACCAACTACGCGGCGAGGTCACGTTATCGTGTACGATGATCCACCCGTGTGTAGCTCAGACTCTGTTGCCCCTTTTGGTTTGGAACATGCTAAATGTGGCTGAAACTGATTTTGTTACATGTGGTCAAGGTTTATAAGACCGATAGTCAACATTGTGTGAACAAATTTAATAACCTAACAAACTCTTTGTGCTCTTTGCAAACTAATACGTTCATTCGAGTGGATCATATCATCAATCAGATATATAAACACGACTACTATATAAATTTGCAAAACAAGGGTACTAAAAGAACAAATAGGGCTGAATAATGATCATGATGTCTCATAACGTGACATGATATAAGGCGTGTATGATTCGCTTTTAAAATTATGTGCAACCCACAACGTGATATATATGTTGGTAGCACATGGTATTTATAACTTGGGATACAAACCAAATGACTTACGTGTGCTTCAGGCAGACCGGAAGGTGGGACATTAGAAAAATAACCCAAGAGTATTGTTCATCAATACTTAGGCTTAAAAAAAAAAACCTTTGAAACATTGGAAATTAACATAAACGAAAGAACCCAACATAATGGACCAAAAAAAGGAAAATATCAAAAGTCTTAAACGCAAACTTGTCCATTAAGGATAAACCTCATCGTCAATGAAAATAAAATTTAGAAATGCATAATTGTTCAGAAAGGAAACAACTTGAAGAGTATTAAAAGGGAGAAACTTCATGGGTTCACTTTGCCTTCCTAGCCTTCTTCACCGATCTACCCACCGTCGGTGGTCCACCGCCACTGCTACTTCCACCAGTTTCAGTCTTACTCCTCACAAAGTCGTCACCTTGGCTGGTAGCACCATCATCATCGTCAGCACCCTAACAGACAAATCCATTCTTAGTTCCTACACGCCATAATGATGTAATAATAAAAATGTGGAACTTACGTCATTAACAAAGTCAGGCTGTGGCTCACGTTCACCATCACCGAGAATGCGTGTGATAGTGAAGCTCTGATGATGAGAGGTGAAATTGTATGATTCGACTTTCACTTGGAAAGAGTATGATTTTCCAACCAAGCCATTCACAAACGGAGGGACCTCGGACTCCTCTGGGTTATCACCACCACCGGCCTGCAAGTAAGACGTAAAACAACATCAACATGAGTCCACAAACAGGGTTGCGTATCCAAAGATAATAAGAAAACATAATCACCAAACATCCCTTACGTTTCACACGAAGTTGAGCAAACGGAAAAATAGGAATGTGCTGTGTAATGAGTGTAAAGAGACGTACCAAGACATTAGCAGCATCTTGGGCCCTCATGTTGAATAGCTTAGCCATTACTCCGTCAAACCCAACAAATAAACCCTCACCGGTTTTATCAGCAATGGACATCTCAACACGGTACCTAGCGAACAGTATACTTATATATTACCACAACAAAATAAGTTCGATATAGATTCTTAAGTTGGTCAAAGAAAATACATACCGGAGGACACCAACTGCATTGGTGTTGTTGCAAGGCAGACACGTAAGTCTAGACGCAGACCGCTAGAGCTTCCTGAAACACTTAGAACATGACACATAGCACCAGCCATTGTCCAGTTTGATCCCAGTAACCTCACCGGCACACACAAAATCAATGTCCTGGATGGTGCAAATAGAAATTACTGTAAATTCGTACGCAGCCAACTTGAAGCAGAGGAAATAAGTTGCCACACACACAAATCATACGGACAAATCAGAAAACAATTTTTGGGAATAAAAACCCCTCAATGAACAGCAATTTGAAACAATATTCACAAATGATTTTAAAAATAACACAATATGACACACACAGAAAAATATGTTTGGCTGCTTACGAACCTGAGACGCAGCAGTCAAGACAAAATCGTTAAGTTCAGAGATAGTCATCTTCTCCACCTTAGCATAACTCCTCAGCAGCAGAGCCACTGGCCTGAGGCCGGTATCTTGTTCAACAAACCTGTGCACGTGGAGAAAAATTATGTTAGACGAAATAAGTAAAAGCAAATCACGCAATCTAACAACGAACAGCAAAGTCAAACCTATAGAACAACTGTTCCCCTGCATCAGTTTCCTTGTCGAAATAGATGTGTGTGCCAGATGTAGCGTTCACAAAGAGCCGACCTGCAGTATAAAGGGTGTATTCCAAAGCTCGTCATTATAACAAAATGTAAATGTATGTGCATAGCTGATCGCTTACCTCCCACCATTTTCGGATTGACACTGGTTGCAACGACAACCCTAGGATCAACTCCCATCCCCTCTAGCTGATTATGAATGCTAACAGCCTGACCGTCAAATAGACTCATAGTAACAGAATTGTCACTACGTTTTGAAAAAAAAATGTTACTAGAATAAAAATCAAATACAGACAATCATCACACTCAAAAACTATTTAGCGATAAGGTTGTATAAACGAAAAGAGATCCCACGTTAGTCTAACAAATCAAAAGAACTTACTTGTCCAACTTGATGGTCACCATAACACGGTTCTTGTCCTGAGGAAGATCAGTAACCGTGCTCTTCACAGCGGTGATCTCACCAATAAGATCTGCAAAAAAGTCCGTCAGATATGCAATCCATGCTTTAATTATAGAATCACGATTCTGTTACCTGGTAGATGATTGTTAGAGCTAGCAAGAGCAAGCAGTTCATTGTAGCTACGGAAGCAGAAAGACTGAAGAGGGATGGGAGCAGACTGATTGGATACTTTTGAGAAGGATGTGGTCTCGTTAAAACGGATGACCAGAGGCGAGTCCGAGAGACGGTAGTTCTGACCACAGCGTGTGACATCGAAACCGGTTAAAGAGTAGACCGCACCAGCTTCCAAGTTTGCCTGATGAGATGCAAGGCGGTTGACATTCACAGTAGCCGGCATCATTGTCGCCCGATCATTTTAAATACACGTAGAAACAACTTAGCAATTATAATCTGAACACTTGTAATGAGCAACCAAAGCTAACAAAACATTCTAAAAGGGCTGAGTAACATTATAAAAGAACCTATCTAATACTATGAAGGGTACAATAAACCTAGGGAATAATAAACCTTTTACAAAATTCAAAAAAACCAAAAACGAAGCCGGTTTAGGAAAGGAATATAGCTCCGATATATATACTTTACCAGTGGTGGTGAATCAGAAATAGACAATAACGAAGAATAACATATTGTTGTTATCAACGAATAGATCTCAATTGACTATTATAACTAATAAAAACATTCAAATAAGTGTATTTTGATAGCTGGACATATTGTAAGCAAGAACGTCACTAACGATGGCGCAAAACCGAATCCAGCTTCCACCAAAACTTCTTAAGATATTTAATTAGAAATAACCAGTACCCAATCAAGAAAGAAAAAAAAAAGCTATCCAAAACTAATAACTTATCGCGGTACTAAATCTCTGTTGCAAATGAACTGAAAGCGCGACACCATTACCTGAGAATCCAAGAGAAGCATGTCGACGCCCATGAGATCTCCACCGCGGCGGAAGTTCCTCGCCTTCCAGAAACGAAGAAAACGGACTTGAACGGTGGCAGTAGAGCGTCCAGCTTGAAGTTGAGACAGGGTAACTGTAACGTTAGCCATCGCAGAGTAGTTTATGATTAGCTTAAAAGGATTGGTGTGAAGCTTACGAAGATAAACAGGTACTTTTAAATAGCGGAGTTTCACCATGCCATCAATAATACTCAAACGCATTCAATTTGCATCGTGGGGGGAGTGATGAAGGGAGATCAACGGGTGTCGTTACGTTGGATCCACCTCCATAGAACAGGAACTGAATCGCCGACGGTGGAGAAGCGTATGATGCGCGTGAGAGGAGCAGGGAAAACCCTCGTAATTGACTAAAAAACTCGACGGGCCTTAGGCCCAAAACGAAACACACGGGATTTGTTTTAGCTTTACCAAAACGATGAGTTTTAAATAAAAGGACAGATGTCACGTCCAGAACAACCTATTTTGTGACATCATCAAGTGACGTGGGGGAAGGAGAAGAGAATCATGCTCTTCTTTATAATATAAGATACGCGAAGGAAATGCTCCCATAAGCGAACTGGACGGTAATTTCGTATATTCAACATCCCTCAACGACTCAACATCTTGGCCGTGGAGGCTCTTGCATTGGAAATATGCAACGTTGTAAGTCACAAGCAGAATACAAGAAAATTGGTACTATGATAAGATTTTAAAATTTACTAGATAAGATTTGTCATGCTATTTGAAAACACTGATAAAAAATCTAGTAAATCTTAAAATCTTATCATAGTACCAACAAGTCAACAAAAAACACATGGACATTTGTGATTTGCTCTATGTATTACTATTATTTCGGTTTGTTCTATTATTCAAATAAAATTTGTACTGGGGTTCTGAGATTTTGATCCAAATCATATATTGCTAGGTAGTCAACCAAACCTTTGATGATTATTCATAACAATATACCAAATGCCAAAACAAACAAACAAAAAACAATTCATTCACGAGATTATACCATAATATGCCAATCTCTTATTAAATAAGTCAAGGCAATGCTCCCAAAAGCGAATTGGACGGTAGTTTCGTATATTCAACATCCCTCAGCGACTCAACATCTTGGCCGTGGAGGCTCTTACATTGGAAATATGCAACGGTGTAAGTCACAAGTTGAAACATCCTCACTGCAAATATTGATCCCACAAGGACCATACCGGTGGTTAAGGTAAGCGCAAAGGACCATCTCAAATTGACCAGTCTCACCATCTGAGCTAAACCGAAGCACAAAAAACCGAAGACAAAATTCAAGATGAATAGTTTTGGTTTCATCCCTTTAACAATCTTTGCAGCTTTCCCCAAAGCTTGGATCCCATAAGTTTCCTCGAGTATCGATATGACCATAGATAGGTACCAAACAATAGCTAAATAAGACTCAAACGATGTGAAGAAAACAAACAAAGTCCAAAACTTGGCTGCCAAGGAACCAAAATTTGTAAATAACAAAAGGAGAGGGAAAAGGATTATAAAGAAGAGAAACCAATAGCCAAGAGTGAAGAGACAAATGTAGAAATAGGTCACAAGAGGTCCCTTCCAAGATTTAATGGTTAGAACCGGAAGATCTTGAAACTTGGAGTTGTCTTCTTTAAGAGTAAGAGCCGAAGCATGGACGATGACTAGAACGGATAAAAGCTTGATGACGAAGGAGACGGTGGAAAAGAAGTATGAAGAAACAACAAATTTGCGAAAATCTGCGAATACTCTCATAACTTGGGCTATGTATTCGGGGCTGCTTGGATCCATCATAGGTAACAAATTTGATTCTTGAATCAAGTTTGTTATCTCGGGTTTGATTGCGAGGACGGTGAACAAGTAAACTAGACCGTTGAGCAAGAGAGGGAATACCAAGACAGAGAACATCAACTTCTTGTTCTTGAGATAGAGTTTGCGCGATTCGTTTAAGGTACCAACAACATCCTTTAGAACATTCAAAAACGGAAATCGATCCATGGGTTATAGGATAGAAAAAAAATGAAAAGCTCTTAGATACTGTTTTTTGATATAATGTTGAGGGTTTATGAGATCATACATTCATACCCACCCATATGCTTATATACTACTAACTATAAGACTGATTGATTGATTGACCAGCTACTTTTCTATGGAGGAAAGAGTCTCTCGCTTTGTATCACTGGGTTGCTTCAGTTATTTAATCCGTTTGACTGAGTCCAAGTCTACAGAGCTACAAGATATAACCTATTTGATCAAATACAAAAAGAAAAAAACAAAACTTAGACAACATTCAAGGCCAAGAAACCCGAAGCAATATAACACGTTGAAGAAAAGTCTAAACATGAATACATGATAGCGACACAACTCTATATATAGATCTTAAAGAGAGGAAACAAGAGGCAACATGCTCAACATTCCTACTGGCCTTCCCCATCAAATGAACGTGATCAACACTTCACTTCATAAATTCGTGTTGAAATGTTCAAGCACCACCGTGTGGAAAACGAAACGTCTACATCTTTTGACATCTTATTGAAGACCTTAATGATTATATAAACCAATGAAGCAATTGGTCTCAACTAGGGCTGGGCACCCGAAAAAACTGACCAAGAACTGGCCTAAAAATCAGAAACCCTGTTGGACCCGAGATATATTTTTTTTTGAACGACACCCGATGTAAATATTTGAAGGGATCGTAAATTTCTCTATACGAAAACTGGAACCGAACCCGATTTGTACCGAAAACCGAACGAGTATCCAATATATTCAAATATATATAAGCTATTAGCACATTTATAATAATAATAACTAGATTTTGACTCGCGCAAAAAAATTGTTATGATTAAAATTTTATATGATTTGTTTTTGTCTTTATTTAAAGTAGGTTTTGGTATAAAATCAGTAATTCGAAATTTGTGATGATGATTGTTTTGCATTAATTTTTAGTTGCTGTTTTTTTATTTTTAGATTTGTTTTTAGATTTTGGTTTTTGGTTTTTAATTTTTAAGTTTATATTTTTTTTATTTTCAAATAATTTTAGTTTTTAAATCTGATGTATTAGTTTGAACTGATATTACCAACAAATAAATCTCAAATAATCAAACATCTAGTTTAAAATTGAAAAGATGGCAAAGTTTTCAATAGTTTATTTTGTACTAAACAAAAACAAAAATATAACCTACGTTTTTAGTTATTGGTTTTGGTCTTTAGCTTTTAGATTTTGTTTGATTTTTGGTTTTGTTTTACATTTAATTTTTTAAAAAAATATATTCGGTAAATTATTTAATAAAAATAGAACAAACGGTATATTTCAATTTCCAAAATATTTGAATTTCATATAATTAGTAGATTTTCATATTTGTTAAGAATGTATTAAGATATGAAATCTATTGGTTTCATATAATTAGTAAATTTTCATAGTTTATATCTTGATGATATCTAAATATGTCGTATATTATTTGTAACATTCTAGAAATAGTCTAAATTTAAATGACAACTTGTATCGGTAGATAAAAGAATGACTCTGTTTTAATAGAGTAGATACTTAAAATTAAAATCATAAATCAAATATATTAGTTAATTTGGGTATTTATGGAAAAATCTGGATAGTTCTTATACAAATAGATTCAAATCATATCTATTGGGTAATTTTGGTTATTTTGGATAGTATATATATAAAATATTGAACCAAATCAGATGATTTGGTTACTTTTGTTAAAAAAGATTCTAACTTGCATTTGATACAATGGATAACTGGTCACTTTTGGTTCATACACCCAGACCCGGAACTCCATTCAAACCTGACCCGGTTTTTATAATCATTTACTCTTTTTTTGTATATCATTGTATAATCATTTACTCTTTTTTATTTACAATCATTCAAACCTGACCCGGAATTGTATATCATTTACTCTTTTTTGTTAAATTTATACTGTAAAAATAAATCAAACAATAACATTAACTATATAACAAAAAGATTTAGAATTATTCATATATGTCATACTTTGATTTTTAAAACGACTGTAAATTAATAAAAATTTAAAAGTTTCACATATTATATTTTTTGATTAATAGTTTATTTTTTTTTGTTATAGCAAGATACAAATAATTATATAATTAATGAGTAAAAAATATCATTTAATAGATATTTAAATTATATATATTTTAAAAATACATAAATATTTTAATTCCAAATTGCATTGAACAGTACTGAGAACTTCATACTTTAATGACAAACTTTGAATTCATTTTTTTAAACGATGATGAAATATTGGAATATTAAATCTCTCACATAAAAAATTAAGTTATCAATAGTTAAAATAATTTTGTTATAAATATACAAATGTTCATCAAATCATGTAAGTATGAACCTGCATTTTTTAGATAAGCCAATTAAAAATATAATATATATATGTTAATTTCATCTATTAATTAAATTTACTTATATAAAATAATTGTAAATAAACAAATATATAATTACTTTATTTTAGTGCTTTTACTAAATTAATTGTATATATAATAGTTACATATTTCTCAATTATTTAAAGTATATATTTATTATTTTATAATATATAAATAATATAAAATATAAAATAACATATAACATTATTTATATATAATTTCATCCCGCGCAAATGTGCGGATCTTAACCTAGTATATATAAAATACTGAACCAAATCAGATGATTTGGTTACTTTTGTTAAAAAAGATTCTAACTTGCATTTGATACAATGGATAACTGGTCATTTTGGTTCATACACCCAGACCCGGAACTCCATTCAAACCTGACCCGGTTTTTATAATCTGATAGAAATACATTTCCAAACTTTGAAAAACGATGTACAAAAGAAAATATCCGTACCCAAATAAAAACCCAAATGTGCATGCCTAGTCTTATTAAAGAACCAGTCATTAAGAATGGTTATAAAATATAACTTATCAAATCCAACTATAAGAAAATTCAATATAGAGTATTGTTTGACCAGATATTGAAGATTCAGCAATAATTTTTTTTTAATTCAATTATATATTAGTATTACTTTGGTTCTTTCTAAATAAAATCTCAATGGACTTCGGATTTCTAGAAACATTCATGTTAGGGTCCTTTCATGAGGGTTGATTCTCCTGATTCATGAGACACACTGCCTTGGGGACCTGATGTGCTCCCTATAAGAGTTTAAGCGTCAGCCCAGTAGGAGAGCTCTAGGATGGCCATGCTTGTCGGGTTGTGTATGTAAGAAACACATTGTTGGCATCTCTCTTGACAAGAAGATAGATTTGATTTCTTCATAAGTTGGAAGCTCATTTGTGCTCCAAGTATGGTAGTTACCTTGTCTCCATAAAATAAAGGAAGAAGAAGTCAAGAGTCAAGACTAAGAGCTTGCTATCACCTTCTAGTCTATATTCCTATCTGAGTCTCTTTTTCAGGGATAACCTATCTCTTCCATGGTAATGGTACCATAAATCTGAATTTAACGCAGTATCATAATGTGAACACACCTGCCTAACTAAACAAAAAGCGATTGGGCCCATCGGAAGAAATCCGGTTGATCCTAAAAACTGACCTGCTCCGAATGGTCCGGCGGTCTGACCGAACTGCTAGACTGGGATATTGTTGACATTAATGATTATAAGAGTCATCATCTTAAGCGAGGGTATGAGAATATAAGATGATGAACCTTGCAAAAAAAAAAAAAATCATCATACGAATACAATAGAGTAGCAAAGAACTGATTAATAGCAATCAGTACCATTTCATCGCTCTAATACTAATGATAAAACATAGTAATACTCTTTTTGTCAATTATTAATAATCTTTCAGTTTCCAAAAAAAAATTATAGTTTCAATAAAAGAAATTAAAGTTTCTAATTAATGTATTTTGTTAGTTATAATGATGTAAGTTATTTATTGTTTAAATAAATTGTTTTATCAAATTATTATTTTAAAAAAATTATTGAAAGATGTTATATACATAAATACTAAATTAATGATAAACTATTAGGATTACGTTGGAAAAGCTAAAAATACTCCCTCTGTTTCAGAATAAGTGTCATTATAGGTTTTTGCACATGAATTAAGGAAACAATTAATTATACATATTTCTTATATAAAAACACAATTACTCATACACATCAACCAATAGAAAAATGAATTACAGAATAAAATCAATAAATTTGTAACAAAAAAATTCACTAAAGTGACACTTATTATGTAACGGAGAGAGTACTAATTTACAGTTAATGGAATATCTTATGCTAAAAAATAAAAATACTCATATCTATTTTGAAAGATTTATTTTAGCAATGGCAATGAAAAACAAAGGTAGGTCCCCAAAATGTTCAGGGCAGCCACCATAAAATTTGAGAATAGAAGGCGTATAAAGGAAACAAAGTCTCAAAATAAGTAATTTAATTCTCAATTTAGAATTACCCAGAGAAAAACTCAGAACTGTTATGAACCGACTGGTTCAGATAGATGTTTA
>JABAYD010006325.1:0-12284 GCA_014822095.1 Diplotaxis tenuifolia | reverse complement strand
TTTTAAGCTCCAAAAGGGAACCTAAATCATCACTTTACTCCAAAACGCTCCTGAACCTGAAAACATACCTAATAGACTCCAAAACATAGGTTTATATAGTAAAATCATAGAAATATCATGACTAAAAGTGGGTCAAAATCGTGGTATATCACCAATCCATCTCGGATCCTTGATTCCTCGAGACCATGGCCTAAGGCTTTGCAACCCGTACCACGATCACGAGTTGTGATAAACCCGGACTAGGTTTATTATGTCAGACGGAACCCAAGTTATATAAGAAACATAATTTTTTAAATAATACAACTTGGATTACAACATTGTTCATCAATACAAATACAAAAGAGTTTTGAGGCCTGGCCAAAATACTAAAGTACAAAACATAAAAACGTTCGACCAAAGTTTACAAAATACAAAGGGCAACGAAAACTACACCGGCTCGCTGTTCCTTGCACAACTACGGGCTACCTGCAAGCAAAAAGATTTCACAACAAAGATGAGCGCTAATCGCTCAGTGAGTTACAGATCCCTCTAACAAGGCGAAAGATCCCCCCCCCCCCACGCCCAAACCCAAAATAACACACAACAATCAATCAGTCAGAAATCTCATCAAAACCAAAATTTTCTTTTAAGAAAATAACTCCACACACTCTCCACTAAAGGGAGTAACGTCCGACCACTTCAGCTATCTATCCCGTCGGACAGTACTCGTCAATAGGCTGCAATCCGTCGTTCCAAGTCTTCCCACTAATGGCTATCCATCATATCATGAGTGGTAAGTAGGATCGAACGGCCCATCACCAAACCACAACCATACTTCCTCATAAAAACCGATTTCCACTATATATGAGTTAGTCAAGTAATCAACCAATCAACAATGATAAAGCAAGCAATAACTTAAACCAACAATCTAACAACAATTATAACAACCAAGCAATCACACAATCAGTCAAACAATCAATCTTTGGCCAACTACTTATATCATCTAAGATCACAACGTATGTAGCGTTAGATACCTCCATTGTACAATCATCGACATCCGGTCAAGCAACAATCAGACAAGAACATGCTTTGCAAAACATTGATAAGATACAACTTCAGTACCCACCGCCCTTCATAGATGATCACTCAGACTCTACAAACAATTAACCTCAGACCTTACAAAAAAAACTGACACCAAGACTGATCTAGCCTCCTGTCGAGATCGAACTTAAAAATTTCGGGAACTTGCATTAATAAACGTGTCAACAAACAACACACATAACTATAACTCACAATGCTTTCAGATGGGTGTTTTTCTAACTAGGCTTGACAAGACACGATCCGATCTTCTCCAAATTTCCGAACGATCTACTCCTCCCGAACAGAAACTCTCTAAAACTAAACTAAAAACCACTTTCTCTCACTAAACTACCTCTCACTCTCTCTCTGAGGTGAGCCATGGTTTTTGGGATGAAAAATATGAAAGGAAAGACTTGGTATTTATAGGGAAAGGGTGGGTTTGCATGGCATGGCAAGGTGTCCTCTCCACATTCACTTTGGTGACAAATGTGAACAAATGTGACAAATGGCTATCTTCCTCAATAAGTGTCCATTCTTCTAGAAGAAATGTTGAGATGTTGGAATGTTTCCAGCTTCTTGAAGGTCCTTGTAGAGCTGACACATGTCCTCCTCTTTCGGCCAATCAGAAATCAACATGTGGCTCCTTTCTCTCACAACCAATGAAAACGTGTCACATCATCAATTCTAATTCTGACCAATCCATTCTTGCCACGTCATCAACTCCAAAAAATCTTCAACTAAATGTATCCTTGCTAAAAAACCACTCCTGAGTGCTCCGTCACGTTCAGTTGCTTAAAGCTCGCCCGATTAGCCGATATCGACCAAATCGACCAAAATCGGGTTCCTCCGAACCATCTTGATTTCTCCTCGACCGAACTCCATCTTCTGACTCCAGAAGCCTTAGTAAATATCCCTAGGCTTATCTTGACACTCCTTGGATCATGTTTCTCTTGCTCGACCATCTACTCGACCATTCTTGCTTGCGACTCGACCACAATGCAATTTACCTGAGCCATCTGAATTTTTTCTTGATAACAAGTCTTCTTCTGGACCATGCACACCATGCCAACCAAGGTTTTCCTAATCTAGAGGTTTGGGTTCTCTCGACCAAAATCTACCCTAAGACAAGGTCATTACATTCTCATCCCCTTAAAAGAATCCATCCCCGAATTCTCTAAGGATAGTTGAATGTAACACCAAGGTTAACGTGTAAGGGTTCCTAAGCTCCTAACCGGTTCTAAAAAAATTACACAAGCACACAAGCAACTAAACAAACACGCAAGCAACTAAAGAGAGTTAGCACCCATACTTACATGTCCGGAGACCTTGAAAAGGTCCTGAAGGTTTAACTAAATCTAACCTAAGGGATAAACACGTCCAGCTCTTGCTTGCCGCTTTTCCGGTGGTGCTTCAATTGCAAGTCGCGTTGCTGGTGCCTCGATTTCAGGACGAACTGGTGATGCTGCAATCGCAAAACGAGGTTGAGTTTGTTCAAGTTCCAAAAGTGCATTCAATTGTGTGTTATGGCGGAGTCTTGGACACGCATTTGCATAATGACCTTTCTCTCCACAGGAAAAACATACAACGTCTCCATGTGCCGTCGATCGGTTGTGTCTTGCCCTCAGACATAGTCGTGCAGGATGCCCAATTTCTCCACATGCGTAACATACTATCTCCAAGTTTTTGGTGGGTTTGTGCGGTTGTCCTGGTTTCCTCTTCTTCCTCTTTAGTTGGTCCCTTGGCTTTGTCCGGTGGGTTGTGTTACTTGCTTCTCATTCTCCGTTTTCTTTCATTGTTGCATATGGGCCTCCTTTTCCGCGTTAACACTTTCTTCTACGTTCACTGCTCTCTCCACTAACTCTAGGTATATTCTGAATTCCACTGCTTGTAGACGGCTCCGAAGTTCTGGGTTCAGTCTGTGCATGAAGTTACGGATTACTGCTCCTTTGTCATATTATCCATTGTGCACATATCTTCGTAGTCTCGTGAACTCAGCCTCAAACTCCCTCACTCTTCTTTCTCCTTGCTCCAGTCTCATGAACTCTGCCTCCAATTTGTCTCTTGCTTCCGGCGGGAAATACTTTCTTTCAACTCTAGACGAAATTCTTCCCAAGTCGGCTCCATGTGACCATAATGCCTTTCAATGGTTTGCCACCAATAATCTGCATCCTTTGTTAGATAGTACACCGCCACATCTTTCTTGAACTCTTCCGGACATCTACTAGCTTTTAACTTCTTCTTGATATCCTCTAACCAAGCATCAGCTTCAAAAGGGTTTGTTCCACCTTCAAAATGGTTTGCACCCAAAGTCTGCATCACGGTTACGGTCTTCATGAAATCTGGTTGTGGAGCTGATCTTGATGAAGAATTGACATCTCTGTGGTGTTGAATAACATAGGTCAGCAGTTCTTGCATTGCTGCCAATGTTGGATTTGCACCTGGAGTAGCTTCCCCCTCCCCCTTTTGGATTTGTTGCAATCGAACAGATTGATGATCTGATGATGATCTCCTCCCATACTCTGATCTGCTTTGCTCTCTTGATCGTGATATTGTTGATCAAACTCTTCTACTGACAATGTCACACTCTCACTCAACACCTCATCTGACAATCCCCAGTCACTCTCGACTGCTGAACTTGAAGAACTTGAAGAACTCGGTGAATCATCTGACAATCCCCAGTCACTCTCGATTGCTGAACTTGAAGAACTTGAAGAACTCGGTGAGTAGTAACGGTTGGAACTTGGCGCCCTGGATATCTCCCCTGAGACTGAACCCTTACTGAAAAACGTCGCTGAGACATCTTCGCCAATGATAAGGGTAAATCCTAACCTGTCCTATAAACTAAGCAAGGAACGTACCGGTTTCCTAAAGTTGCCTTTGCGACACATTTTCACTCGATAAAACGTTTAAAAACAAGTCCCGTTAAGTATGATCATGAACCATGCCTGATACCACCATTTGTAACACCCCCGAACCGTCCTAGGTCAAAGTCCACCCAATCGGCCGTCCAACAATCAAACAAGAACATGGACGACCAACTGAGTTTCGACGATTGGCCGTACAACAATCAAACAAGAACATGCACGACCAATCTCTCAACCTAGACCGATCCAGAGATGCCACAATTTAGTTCACCGAAATAGATTAGCCAAGATACTAAATGAATTCAGACCTTCAGCCAACCCATCCCGGATCCCTAGTTCCTCGAGACCATGGCCTAAGGCTTTGCAACCCGTACCACGATCACGAGTTGTGATAAACGCGGACTAGGTTTATTATATCAGACGGAACCCAAGTTATATAAGAAACATAATTTTATAAATAATACAACTTGGATTACAACATTGTTCATCAATACAAATACAAAAGAGTTTTGAGGCCTGGCCAAAATACTAAAGTACAAAACATAAAAACGTTCGACCAAAGTCTACAAAATACAAAGGGCAACAAAAACTACACCGGCTCGCCGTTACTTGCACAACTACTGGCTACATGCAAGCAAAAATATTTCACAACGAGGATGAGCGCTAATCGCTCAGTGAGTTACAGCTCCCTCTAATAAGGCGAAAGATCCCCCCCCCCCCCAAACCCAAAACAATTCACAACAATCAATCATCCAGAAATCTCATCAAAACAAAACTTTTCTTTTAAGAAAATAACTCCACACACTCTCCTCTAAAGGGCCCGCCATACGATCCTGTCCCTACACAGTCTACAACCCCTCTCATAACCACAAAGGCACATGAGAGTTGACTGTTTATTGGCTGATCCCGGCCTCCCACCGTTCACATACGCTTAGCTGTTCCGGAGTAACGTCCAACCACTTCAGCTATCTATCCCGTCGGATAATACTCGACCATAGGTTGCAAACCCGTCGCTCCGAGTCTTCCCACTAATGGCTACCCGCCATATCGTGAGGGGTAAGTAGGATCGAACCGCCCATCACCAAAAAACAACCATACTTCCTCATAAAAACCGATGTACACTATATATGAGTTAGTCAAGTAATCAACCAATCAACACTGATCAAGAAAGCAATAACCTAAACCAACAATCTAACAACAATTCTAACAACCAAGCAATCACACAATCAGACAAACAATCAATCTTTGGCCAACTACTTATATCATCTAAGATCACAACCTATGTAGCGTTAGATACCTCCATTGTAAAATCGTCGACATCCGGTCAAGCAACAATCAGACAAGAACATGCTTGGCCAAACATTGATAACATACAACTTCAGTACCCACCACCCTTCATAGATGATCACCCAGACTCTACAAACAATTAACCTCAGACCTTACAAAAAAACCGACACCAAGACTGATCTAGCCTCCTATCGAGATCGAACTTAAAAATGTCGGGAACCTGCATTAATAAACGTGTCAACAAACAACACACATAACTATAACTCACAATTCTTTTGGATGGGTGGTTTTCTAAATAGGCTTGACAAGACACGATCCGAGCTTCTCCAAATGTCCGAACGATTTACTCCTCTCGAACCGAAACTCTCTAAAACTAAACTAAAAACCACTTTCTCTCACTAAACTACCTCTCACTCTCTCTATAAGGTGAGCCACGGTTTTTGGGATGAAAAAATATGAAGGGGAAGGCTTGGTATTTATAGGGAAAGGGTGGGTTTGCATGGCATGGCAAGGTGTCCTCTCCACATTCACATTGGTGACAAATGTGAACAAATGTGACAAATGGCTATCTTCCTCAACAACTGTCCATTCTTCAAGAAGAAATGTTGAGATTTTGGCATATGTCCAGCTTTTAGAAGGTCCTTGTAGAGCTGACACGTGTCATCCTCTTTCAGCCAATCATAAATCAACATGTGGCTCATTTCTCTCACAACAAATGAAAACGTGCCACATCATCAATTCTAATTCTGACCAATCTATTCTTGCCACGTCATCAACTCCAAGAAATCTTCAACTAGATGTATCCTTGCTAGAAAACTACTCCTGAATGCTCCGTCCCGTTCCGTTGCTTAAAGCTCGCCCGATTAGCCGATATCAACCAAATTGACCAAAACCGGGTTCCTCCGAACCATCTTGATTTTTCCTCGACCAAACTCCATCTTATGACTCCAGAAGCCTTAGTAAATTTCCCTAGGCTTATCTTGACACTCCTTGGATCATGTTGCTCTTGCTCAACCATCTACTCGACCATTCTTGCATGCGACTCGACCACAACGCAATTTACCCGAGCTATCTGAATTGTTTCTTGACAACAAGTCTTCTTCTGGACCATGCAAACCATGCCAACCAAGGTTTTCCTAATCTAGATGTTTGGGTTCTCTCGTCCAAAATCTACCTTACGACAGGGTCGTTACACATATCCTGACCAATTAATCCAGCCCGGATAGTGGCCCGATCAACCCATGAACTGAGAGTGGAATGCTCAACTCCGAGGTAGCTCTTATCTCGGAGGGGTATGATGGATTTCAAGATTAATTGTTAGATCCACCATTATCTCGAGGGAGGGTATTGAGATAAAAGATCCCACATTGGAAGTATGAATGACACATGAGTAATATATAAGATACTTGAGCAATCCATTAATTGTCAATTGATTTTAAGTTGGAAGCCCAAGAAACTTATCATGGTATCAGAAAAAGATCCCTAAGTATTTTTTTTTTGTTTCTATAAAGAAACATGGCTGCAACTGAATCAAGCATGATCACAACCACATCGGAATCTACTAATTTCGTGAATACGTCAACCCCATATTATTTGCATCCTTCGGATAATCATGGAGCTCTTATCACCTATGTCCTATTACGAGGTGATAATTATACAGAATGGGCAACCGAGTTATCAAACTCAATCCAAGCAAAATGAAAGCTCGGGTTCATCAATGGCACCATCACGAAACCAACTTCTGAACCAGACTTGTCAAGATGAATGGCTACAAATTCTATGCTTGTGGGATGGATACGAACTTCGATAGATCCAAAGATCAGATCAACATAGTTGTTTGTTCCTGAAGCTCACAAACCATGGGACAGCCTGAAACGGCGGCTTTCTTTTAGAAACAGCGTTTGAATTCATCAAGTTTGGGATGCTATCAGTACGTGTCAACAAAACGGACAAAAAATTATCGAGTACTACAGTCGACTTACCAAGCTGTGGGAGGAGCTTGATAACCTCAAAACAACTCGCTCCTGCACATGTGAAGCTTCTGTAGACATTGAAAAAGAAAAGAAGAGATACGAGTCCATAAGTTTCTGTTTGGACTCGATGAATCCCACTTCTGCATCATACAATCATAGATAATTGATGAAGACCCACTTCCTGAAATCAACAATGTGTATTCTCGTGTTATACGTGAAGAACAACACAACAACTCTTCTCGCATGACAGAAATAAAAATACAGGCTATTGGTTTATCTGTTCAAACTGACACACCTAAGATCGAAAATCAGCTAACGGCATCTGTTAGGACTCGAGATCCAAATAAGGTGTGTTCCCATTGTTCTCGCAGAGATCATAATCATTCGAAATGCTATCAGTTGCATGGCTACCCAAAATGGTGGAATGATCAACAAAGGTCAACAACAAACACTAGTGGTTTGAACTACCAACGAGGAAGAGGTAGACACTATTCCAACTCAAACAACCGAGGCCGTGGACGATCTAACTCAATACGACTAGCCTCCAATAATGCAACGTCCTCCCAACCATTCAATAATGATCAGATCTCGCAACTCATTCAGCTTCTTCAGTCATCACATTCCAACATCTCTACAGAAAAGTTGTCGGGTAAAACAAAATTTTCGGATGTTATTATCGATACAGGTGCATCACACCACATGACAGGAAACATATCACTTTTGAGCGACGTTACCGATACTACCATCCTCTATTAAATTTCCAGATGGACGTCACTCAAGAGCTACACAAAAGGGCACACTCATTCTTAGTCGTGATTATTGTCCAAAAGACGTGTTATACGTTCCAGACTTTACATGCACTTTGATATCGGTTTCCTGTCTACTTAAGCAAACAGGATGTATTGCTATATTTATTGATACACTGTGTGTATTGCAGGACCGTTTTACGAAGACCCTGATTGGAACGGGTGAGGAACATGAGAGGGTCTATTATTTTACGGGTGTCACAGCTACGATTGCTCATGGATCTACGTACAAGAATGCTTCTACAACTGAACTATGGCATCGAAGACTAGGTCATCCGTCTTTTAGGATTTATTCGTTTTTACCTTTATTAGACAAGATGAGTTTTGATTCTGAGAAAACATTGTTTTGTGAGATTTGTTTTAAAGCTAAGCAAACTCGGTGTTGTTTTAAAGAAAGTTCTAATAAAGCTCCTACTGCCTTTTCTTTAATACATTGTGTGACGTTTGGGATCCATATCGAACTCCATCATCTTGTGGAGCTAAGTATTTTTTAACCATTGTGATGATTATTCAAGAGCAGTATGGACGCATTTGATGCTTGAAAAATCAGAAGTGTCCTCATTACTTCTAGACTTCTTTGCTATGTGTGAAAAACAGTTTGGAAAATCTATACAAATGGTCCGCACAGACAACGGATCCGAGTTAATGGTATTATCTTCTTTCTTTAAGAAACACGGAGTGGAACATTAAACCTCCTGTGTAGAAACACCACAACAAAATGGACGAGTTGAATGGAAGCATCGTCATATTCTCAATGTAGCTCGAGCATGTCTCTTCCAATCCCGGCTTCCTTATTCTTTTTGGGGTGAGAGTATCTTGGCTGCAACTCATCTTATTAACCGCACACCATCACAACTTCTTAACGGACGCTCTCCGTATGAAATGCTTTTTGAAAAGAAACCAGACTATGACAAGCTTAGAGTGTTCGGGTGTTTATGCTATGCTCACCATAAGTCATGTGACAAAGACAAATTTGGTGACCGTAGTCATAAATGCATCTTTGTAGGCTATCATTATGGAAATAAAGCATGGCGACTTTATGATCTTGAAACAGAAGAATTTTTTTTGTAGCAGAGATGTGGCTTTCTCTGAATCTAAGTTTCCAGGGATCGAAACAGAGGAATATGTCACACCACCAGTAAATCATTACGATCCTACTGCTGATGACTGGCTCATGCCTGTTATAGAGTCAAGGGAGAGCTTGGATCCTCTAGAGTTGTCACCTGAAGTAGCTCAAGCCATGGACACAACCATTGGCTCACTGAAATTTGTGACTGATGAAACAGCTACAGTACCGCCAACGACTACGGCACCTATGTTACCTGAACAAATGATGACAATATCGACAAACAATGATCAAACCGTGGAGGTTGATCTAACGCCACCATCTCCGGGTTTACCTGAAATTCTTGGACGTGGCCTAAGACAGAAAAAGTTCTCTGTTCTACTCAAAGACTATAATAAACCTACTCACGATCAGCACCTCTCCGATCAGGGTCCTCTGCAAACATCCTCAGGAATGACACTCTACCCTATATCAAGCTATGTCTCTGACAATGTCTTTTCAGAATCACATCGAGCATTTATGGCATCCATTATCAATGATGATGCCCCAAGATAAGATAAAGAGGCAGTTCAATACAAAGTTTGGCGAGAGGCTATTGGCAAAAAAGTTGATGCTTTTGAGATCACTGACACTTGGGATATTACTGATCTTCCTCTTGGACGCAAGGCGTTGAGAAACATGTGGTTGTTTTCCAACAAGTATAATGCGGATGGAACTCTTGAACGTCCAAAACAAAGGCTGGTAGTGTGTGGTAACAGTGTGGTAACAATCAAACAGAAGGAGAAGACTTTAATGAAACGTTTGCTGCAGTTGCAAAACTAACATCAGTCCGAATTCTTTTAAAAATTGCAGCAACTAAGAATTGGATTGTCCATCAAATGGACGTTCATAATGCATTATTTCATGGTGATCTCGAAGAAGAGATCTACATGAAGCTTCCACAAGGATACACATGTTCAGATCCTAACAAAGTATGCCGACTCAAGAAATCTTTATATGGTCTCCGTCCAGCACCAAGGTGCTGGTACGCAAAATTGACCTTGGCGTTGCAGAAATTTGGCTTCTCACATGAATATGCTGATCACTCCTTGTTTTCCAAAGTTTGTGGGTCAATCTGCATTCATATTCTCGTGTATGTCGATGATTTTGTCATTGCTAGTAATGATGCTAAAGCAATGCAAGAATTTAAAGACTATCTTCTGAGTTGTTTTCGTATGAAGGATCTTGGTAAACTAAAGTATTTTATTGGCCTTGAAGTCGCAAGAAACGAGACTGGCTTCTATCTTTCACAATGCAAGTATGCTCTAGACATAATAGCTGAAACAGGTCTTCTTGGTGCAAAACCCTCTCCAGTCCCTATGGACTTAATCACAAGCTTGCGAAAGCAGAAGGACCTCGCGCCAATGCACAACAATATAGACGCTTAGTTGGCCGACTTATTTATCTCACCAATACCAGACCGGATCTTGGATATCCTGTTCATATCTTAACACAATTCATGTAGAAGCCGTTGTTGCCACATTGGGACGCAGCACTACGGGTTGTCTGGTACTTAAAGGGAAGCCCTAGTCAAGGTATTTTCTTGAAATCAAACGACTGATTGCACATAACAGCTTTCTGTGACTCAGACTGGCTACGTGCCCTCTCTCTCGCCGCTCTCTCAGTGCGTATACTCTGTTTCTTGGAGAGTCTTCGGTCACTAGGTGAACAAAGAAACAAGACGTAGTCTCGATCTCTTCTGCTGAAGCAGAATATCGTGCCATGTCAGATACACTGAAGGAGCTCAGGTGGATGAAACAACTACTGCAATCGATCAGCATTTCTCATTCTCAACCAATGTCTCTTTTATTTTGACAGCAAGCCGACACTCTATATAGCCGCAAATCCAGTTTTTCATGAAAGAAGAAAGCATATTGAGAGAGATTGTCATCATGTTCGCAATGCAGTTATCTCCAAACTCATTAAAAGAGAGCATGTTTCGTCCAAGAATCAGCTTGTCGATATCCTAACGAAGTCGCTGCCTCGTCCTCAATTTCAAAACTTACTTTCCAAATTGTGTGTTCGCAATCTCACACTTCCAACTTGAGGGGCGTATTAAGATAAGTACAATATAGTTTAGGATATTTCCTATTTAGAAGAAGATAATGATATAACTTCTTTAGTCCTTATCAAACTAGGAGATCTTTGATTGTATAAGTACCAAGCTAAGGCTATGGGGATTAATAACAGAGATTATTCAATATATTCAAACCATTATAATTCCAAAAGATTCCGAAAAACAATTACCAGTTGTAATGAACATTTTTTAAAATCACTCTTCTTTTGGAATGTAACAGAAAAATAAATCCTTTGTTAATGTGTGGGATTCTTGAAATTCACTATTCATAATTTCAGTTTTCATTCCATTTCTTCTAACATTCCATTTTTTTCTATTCCAAAATTTATCATTCCTTTAGTTTATAATATTCCTTTTAGGAAAAACCAGTTACACCTGGTCCATATTGATAATACTAAAAATATGGAACTAAGCTTGAATAAAAACCTTGACTTTAAAAAAATGATTTTATTCCATCAACCCAAAAAGTGTTAAGCACAACATTCAACATCCCCTAGATTATATTTGCGAAATGATTTTTGGAGAAAAATATGACATGGCATAGTCTCAACAACCAAAAAAATGACATGACACATTCAAATATATGACATGGGATCGTATTAATTGGGAGATGTAAACTTTCCTTAAAAAATTTAAGCTTTTTTGCATAGATTTTAAATATGGTAATAAAAATAACTTATCTATCATCATTAATATGAATTTTCCATATAAATATTTATTTATGGTAAACTGTTAAATATTTTAATATTAGATCTATTATGCTATCTATATGTTAGTTTTACTTTATCACTGAGTTTTGTATATAAGTATATTTCTTATTAATAGATAAATACAAAATGATTTGTACAACAACCATCATAAAAAACAAAAGGCAACAAAAATATATGGAAAATATATGATAATATATGATTTACACGTAATTTAGACCAATTATGTTATATATATGTTAATTTTAGTTTCACTCAATTGTGTATATATGTATATTTCTCATTAATAGATAAACACAAATAATTGTTTCCCAAAAAATAGGCTAAACACAAAAGGAAATAAAATATGCGAGAATATATGATTCTAACTTTACATTTACCTATTATGCTATATATATATATATAT
>JABAYD010006322.1:0-13685 GCA_014822095.1 Diplotaxis tenuifolia | reverse complement strand
TGCAAACCGGATCACATGACTGCTTGTATCACTCTGATTTATATCTATATAATTCATTTGCCCCTTATTTGTATTGTTTGTTCACTCTGAATTATTGGAACCTCATTTGATTGAAATTGACTTAAGAATTATATGGCTTAAAACCGGAATCAAACATAGAAATATAGGTTAAGTAAGGCTTGGTTCGGTTGGGGTCCTAAGGACCAGAATCGGATCTTACATCTTGTGTGGGAGCACGTTCCAGTAACACTTTCAGATTGGAGAAGACTTGATGCAGTGACTAAAGAAACAATGTGGTATGAGATAAAGTTTCAGCACATATAATGAATAATGGAGATAATAATCTTCTTGTCTTATTCCTTCTTTAGTTTTATATATCCTACCGGGGAACCATTGATCAAGTCTGAGTAAGAGAGGGTTGTGATGTAGGACATGTTCCATTTAATCCATATCTTATGAAAGCCCATATGCTTCATTGTCTTTTCAAGAAATGTCCATTCAAATCGATCATAAGCTTTCATAATGTTCATTGTCACTGCCATATATGATTTTGTTTGTCTCTTATGGACCTTCAAACTATGAAATATTCCATACGTGACGACACCATTATCTGAGATAAGCTTCCCTAGAATAAATGCATTCTGATTTTCTGAGATGATATTGTTAAGATGCTATTTCAACGGATTCACCAAAAATTTCAATATGATTTTACAGTCCACGTTGCAAAGAGTTATATAGATCTGCATTCTGACATAAGAGTAAGAGGATAAACTTTTGGTATTAAACACAAGTATGTGTAGTTAAGTTCCTCGTCCATTGTACCCTATCTCAAAGAACCGAGTAACCTCAGTGATGCTTTCTTGTTTTATATATGTCCAGTAATGATGATAAAATGCAGCCAAAATCCATCCGTCCAGGAGCAAGATGAGGTCATATGTCAAAAATTGCAGACTGAATTTCATCTGTTGTAACCGGTTTGATCAATTCCATATTCATCTATTTGGAAACCCTTTTTTGAAAGCCTCTGGTAAGCTCATGGTGCTGTCTCATAATACCTGTTTCCGTAGCATATTTCTTTTGAAAATAACCTCGTGCAACATATTTGAGATGTTTTTCTGACCTCTTTGTATCACCCCATTTTCTTCTTGTATGGATGTAATGAAATTTTGAGAGATAGAACGGCGTTCACCTTTCAACTCGTACTCGGGAGACCTTGGCTCCAAAGGATGAAAGTCTTACATTCGTTCTACCACCAATGTGTGTGAAGTTTCCCTACTCAACCGGAGTCAAAAGGATCCAGGAAGCCAAAATTTCTCACGAGCGTGCTACTTGAGTAAATTCAAGAATATTCAGTCTTCAGGTTTGTATCAATCTAGTAAAAAAAAAAGAAGAAGTGATAGGAAGAACTACCCAAATATATGCGACCTTGCGATCTGCGAACCTGAAAACACCGCAGTAGCTTTGTCAATCTCGATGATTGCTTCCCAAAAAGATGCATCAATATTGGAAACGACCTCTCCCACGAAATAAAGAATGAACTCCTCTCATTCTTGAATGAGAACCTCACATCACATTTGCATGGTCGACAACAGACATACCAGGAATGGACCTCGAGGTCACATCCACAAACTAAATGTTGATCCGACTTATAAGCCAGTAAAGCTAAAGAGATGAAAATTGGTATCCAAATGAGCTAAAGCAGCCAACGACAAAGTCAATAAACTCTTAAACTTGGATCAATACGGAAGGTAGAATATCTCAAAGTGGCTCGACAATCCAGTTTTTGTACAGAAGAAAAACTTGAAATGGAGTGTATGCATAGACTACACTGACCTAGACAAAGTCTTCCCAAGATAAAATTTCTCATTACCACACATAAACCGACTAGTATAAGCTATAGTCAAATCCTGATTTATCCGAAAACCAGGAGAAAATGAGCTTCATAACAAAGTGAGGGACTTACTGATCGATAAACGAATGGAGGTTTCTATTGATGATATGCTCGTCTAATCATCCAAAGCCGAAAACAACGTAGCGCAACAAAAAATAGTGTTTCACTATCCTGAACAAGTTCAGGATGAAGTTAAACCTGACTGAAGGCTTTTTCTCATTCGCCTCGGACGAGTTCCTCTGGTATCTCGTAACCGAAAGAAGAATCAAAGCAATCTTCACGCAGATCATGACCCTCGTAGAAACGCGATCTCCAAGGTGAACATGCAAAGTGCAGAGACTCGCCGTAAAAATAACAATATTGAACCGCTTCATTTCACGATCGACCAAAACTGCTTTCATTTTCTCTAACTCTCAAAAGGAACAAGAAGTTCGAAGGGAACGACGAATGCAATGTCGCCCTAAAGGCCCACATTAGTGAATCCTCAATACTGTCGAAAGCACTTAAAGGTGAAACCATGTACCTGATCTATATAACAACTTTTGAATTTGTTGTCAGTGGAATCTTGATCCCCAACGAGAACAACGAACAAACTTTATACTACCGTTATATTACGTGAGCAATTCACTAATCGACGGCGTTATTATCATCCTTTAAAAACTGAGAATCAAATCTGATGAGATAGGCATAGAACATAATTAAAACAAAATTCAAAGAACTCAGATAAATGTGAAAACAAAAAACTAACTTTATTCTTCTTTAAAAAAAAACAATACAAAATTTACCAATGAGGAGGCTTTACAAGCACGCAAAGCTAAGATCCGATCCCTTGGTTGCCTAGGGTGGTCGTTTGAATATATGTTCGGATTCGGATCATGTATTTCAATTTTTTGGGTATATCAGTATAGAAGTTTAGTACCCGTTTGGGTATTTGCACACTTCAGATCGAGTTCGGGTATTTTTGGTTTGGGTTCAATTATTTTGGGTTGGGTTCGGATATTTAGCTTTAAAAAAAATTGCTTAAATTTATTGTATTTTAAAATATATCTTTAATTTAACTGATTTTTAGTAGGACGATTAATAGGTTTAGAGACAAAAAGATACTAACTTGACTTATTTTTTGAAATTTAGGATGCAAATTTTGTTAAAAACGAAAAAAAGAGGTTGACATGCATTTTAAGTGAGTAGTAAATCAATTTATCCGAAATTATATATATTATTTGATTTTAGTTATTTTCAGATATCCATTCGTATTCGGGTATTATCCGTTCGGGTTCAGATATCCAAGCTCTCATAATTCAATACATGTTCGATAGGGGTGTTAATATGGGCTTTTGTCAGTAGGGTTATGTAACACCCCCAAACCGTCCTAGGTCAAAGTCCACCCAATCAGCCGTCCAACAATCAAACAAGAACATAGACGACCAACTGAGTTTCGAAGATCGGCCGTACAACAATCAAACAAGAACATGCACGACCAATGTCTCAACCTAGACCGATCCAAAGATGCCACAATTTAGTTCACCGAAATAGATTAGCCAAGATACTAAATGAATTCAGACCTTTAGCCAACCCATCCCGGATCCCTAGTTCCTCAAGACCATGGCCTAAGGGTTTTCAATCCCATCGCTCCGAGTCTTCCCACTAATGGCTACCCCCATATCGTGAGAGGTAAGTAGGATCGAACCGCCCATCACCAATCTACAACTATATTTCCTCATAAAAAAAATATACACTATATATGAGTTAGTCAAGTAATCAACTAATCAACAACGATCAAGCAAGCAATAACTTAAACCAACAATCAAGCAAGCAATAACTTAAACCAACAATCTAACAACAATTCTAACAACCAAGCAATCAAACAATCAGTCAAACAATTAATCTATGGCCAACTACTTATATCATCTAAGATCACAACATATGTAGCGTTAGATACTTCCATTGTACAATCATCGACATTCGGTCAAGCAACAATCTGACAAGAACATGCTTGGCCAAACATTGATAACATAAGACTTCAGTACCCACCGCCCTTCATAGATGATCACTCAGACTCTACAAACAATTAACCTCAGACCTTACAAAACAAACCGACACCAAGACTGATCTAGCCTCCTGCCGAGATCGAACTTAGAAATGTCGGGAACCTGCATAATAAATGAGTCAACAAACAACACACATAACTATAACTCACAATGCTTAAATGGATGGTTTCTAACTAGGCTTTACACGACACGAATCGAGCTTCCTAAAAGTTCCGGACGATCTACTCTTCCCGAACCAAAACTCCCTAAAACTAAACTAAAGACCACTTTCTCTCACTAAACTACCTCTTACTCTCTCTCTAAGATGAGCCACGGCGTTTGGGGTGAAAAATATGAAGGGGAAGGCTTGGTATTTATAGGGAAAGGGAGGTTTTGCATGGCATGGCAAGGTGTCCTCTCCGCATTCACTTTGGAGACAAATGTGAACAAATGTGACAAATGTCTCTCTTCCTTAACCAGTGTCAATTATTCTAGAAGAAATGCTGAGATGTTGGCATGTGTCCAGCTTCTAGAAGGTCCTTGTAGTGCTGAAACGTGTCCTCCTCTTTTGGCCAATCAGAAATCGACATGTGACTCCTTTCTCGCGCAACCAATGGAAACGTGCCACATCATTAATCCCAATTCTGACCAGTCAATTCTTGCCATGTCATCAACTATAATAAATCTTCAACTAAATGTATCATTTCTAGAAAACCACTCCTGAATGCTCCGTTCCGTTCCGTTTCTTAAATCTCGCCCGATTAGCCGATTTCGACCAAATCGACCAAAACCGGGTTCCTCCGAACCATCTTGATTTCTCCTCGACCAATCTCCATATTCTGACTCCAAAGCCGTAGTAAATATTCCTAGGCTTATCTTGACACTCCTTGGATCATGTTGCTCTTGCTCGACCATTCTCGCTTGGGACTCGACCACAACGCAATTTACCCGAGCCATCTAAATTGTTTCTTGATAACAAGTCTTCTTCTGGACCATGCACACCATGCCAACCAAGGTTTTCCTAATCAAAAGTTTGAGTTCTCTCGACCAAAATCTACCTTAAGACAGGGTTATTACATTCTCCCCCCCCCTTTAAAAGAATTCATCCCCGAACTCTCTAAGAATAGTTGAATGGAACACCAGGGTTAACGGGTAAGGGTTCCTAAGCTCCTATCCGGTTCTAAAAAAATATTACACAAGCACACAAGCAACTAAACAAACACGCAAGCAACCAAAAGAGAGTTAGCACCCATACTTACCTGTCTGGAGACCTTGAAAAGGTCGTGAAGGTTTAACTAAATCTAACCAAAGGGATAAACACGTCCAGCTGTTGCTTGCCGCTTTGCCGATGGTGCTTCAATTGCAAGTCACGTTACTGGTGCCTCGATTGCAGGACGAACTGGTGGTGCTCCAATCGCAAGACGAGGTTGAGTTTTTTCAAGTTCCAAAAGTGCATTCAATTGTGTGTTAGGGCGGAGCCTTGGACACGAATTTGCATAATGACATTTCTCTCCACAGGCAAAACATACAACGTCTCCATGTGCTGTCGATCGGTTGTGTCTTGCCCTCGGACATAGTCGTGCAGGATGTCCAACTTCTCCACATGCATAACATACTATCGCCAAGTTTTCTGGTGGGTTTGTGTGGTTGTCCTGGTTTCCTCTTCTTCCTCTTTGGTTGGTCCCCTGGCTTTGTCCGGTGGGTTGTGCTACTTGCTTTCCATTCTCCATTTTCTTTCGTGGTTGCATACGAGCCTCCTTTTTCGCGTTAACAAATTCTTCTACGTTCACTGCTCTCTCCACTAAGTCTAGGTATTATCTGAATTCCACTCCTTGTATACGGCTCAGAAATTCTGGGTTCAATCCGTGCATGAACTTACGGATTACTACTCCTTCGTCATCATATCCATTGTGCACATATCTTCGTAGTCTCGTGAACGATCAGCCTCAAACTCTCTCACTCTTCTTTCTCCTTGCTCTAGCCTCATGAACTGTTTCTCCAATCTGTCTCTTGCTTCTGGCAGGAAATACTTTCTTTCAAACTCTAGACAAAATTCTTCTCAAGTCGGCTCCATGTGACCATAGTGTCTTTCGATGGTTTGCCACCAATAATCTGCATCCTTTGTTAGATAGTACACCGCCACATCGTTCCTGAACTCTTCCATACACCTCCTAGCTTTAAACTTCTTCTTGATATCCTCTAACCAAGCATCGGCTTCAAAAGGGTTTGTTCCACCTTCAAAATGGTTTGCACCCAAAGTCTTCATCACGGTTACGGTCTTTAGGAAATCTGGTTGTGGAGTTGATCTTGATGAAGAATTGGCATCTCCGTGGTGTTAAATAACATATGTCAGCAGTTCTTGCATTGCTGCCAATGTTGGATTCGCACCTGGACTAGCTTCCTCCCTCTGGGTTTCTTGCAATCGAACAGATTGATGATCTGATGATGATCTCCTCCCATAATCTGATCTGCTTTGCTCTTCTTGATCGTTATCTTGTTGATCAAACTCTTCTACTGACAATGTCACAATCTCACTCAACACCTCAGTTTATGTATCATCTAACAATACCCAGTCACTCTCGGTTGCTGAACTTGAGGAACTTGAAGACCTCGGTGAGTAGTAACGGTTTGGAACTTGGCGCCCTGGATATATCCCCTGAGACTGAACCCTTACTGAAACACGTCGCTGAGACATCTGCACCAATGATAAGGGTAATTAACATGTCCTATAAACTAAGCAAGGAACCTACCGGTTTCCCAAAGTTGCCTTTGCGACACATTTTGACTCGATAAAACGTTTGAAAACAAGTCCCGTTTAGAATGATCATAAACCATGCTCTGATACCACCATTTGTAACACCCCCGAACCGTCCTAGGTCAAACTCCACCCAATCGGCCGCCCAACAAACAAACAAGAACATAAACAACCAACTGAGTTTCGGCCGTACAACAATCAAACAAGAACATGCATGACCAATCTCTCAACCTAGACCGATCCAAAGATGCCACAATTTAGTACACCGAAATAGATTCGCCAAGATACTAAATGAATTCAGACCTTTAGCCAACCCATCTCGGATCTCTAGTTCCTCGAGACCATGGCCTAAGGCTTTGCAATCCCGTCGCTCCGAGTCTTCCCATTCGTGGCTACCCGCCATATTGTGAGGGGTAAGTAGGATCGAACCGCCCATCACCAAACTACAACCATACTTCCTCATAATAACCTTTTTACACTATATATAAGTTAGTCAAGTAATCAACCAATCAACAACGATCAAGCAAACAATAACTTAAACCAAAAATCTAACAACAATTCTAAAATCCAAGCAATCAAACAATCAGTCAAACAATCAATCCTTGGCCAACTACTTATATCATCTAAGATCACAACATATGTAGCGTTATGTACTTCCATTGTACAATCATCGACATTCGGTCAAGCAACAATCAGACAAGAACATGCTTGGCCAAACATTGATAACATACAACTTCAGTACCCACCGCCCTTCACAGATGATCACTCAGACTCTACAAACAATTAACCTCAGACCTTACAAAACAAACCGACACCAAGACTGATCTAGCCTCCTGCCGAGATCGAAATTAGAAATGTTGGGAACCTGCATAATAAATGAGTCAACAAACAACACACATAACTATAACTCACAATGCTTAAATGGATGGTCTCTAACTAGGCTTTACACGACACGACCCGACCTTCCCCAAAGTTTCGGACGATCTACTCTTCCCGAACCGAAACTCTCTAAAACTAAACTAAAGACCACTTTCTCTCACTAAACTACCTCTTACTCTCTCTCTAAGGTGAGCCACGGCTTTTGGGGTGAAAAATATGAACGGGAAGGCTTGGTATATATAGGGAAAGGGTGGTTTTGCATGGCATGGCAAGGTGTCCTCTCCACATTCACTTTGGTGACAAATGTGAACAAATGTGACAAATGTCTCTCTTCCTTAACCAGTGTCAATTCTTCTAGAAGAAATGCTGAGATGTTGGCATGTGTCCAGCTTCTAGAAGGTCCTTGTAGTGCTGAAACGTGTCCTCCTTTTTTGGCCAATCAGAAATCGACATGTGACTCCTTTCTCGCGCAACCAATGGAAACGTGCCACATCATTAATCCCAATTCTGACCAGTCAATTCTTGCCACGTCATCAACTCTAAGAAATCTTCAAATAAATGTATCATTTCTAGAAAACCACTCCTGAATGCTCCGTTCCGTTCCGTTTCTTAAATCTCGCCCGATTAGCCGATTTCGACCAAATCGACCAAAACCGGGTTCCTCTGAACCATCTTGATTTCTCCTCGACCAATCTCCATATTCTGACTCCAAAAGCCTTAGTAAATATTACTAGGCTTATCTTGACACTCCTTGGATCATGTTTCTCTTGCCCGACCATTATCGCTTGGGACTCGACCACAACACAATTTACCCGAGTCATCTAAATTGTTTCTTGATAACAAGTCTTCTTCTGGACCATGCACACCATGCCAACCAAGGTTTTCCTAATCTAAAGGTTTGAGTTCTCTCGACCAAAATCTACCGTAAGACAGGGTTATTACATTCTCCCCCCCCCTTTAAAAGAATTCGTCCCCGAATTCTCTAAGAATAGTTGAATGTAACACCAGGGTTAATGGGTAAGGGTTTCTAAGCTCCTATCCGATTCTAAAAAAAATATTACACAAGCACACAAGCAACTAAACAAACACGCAAGCAACCAAAAGAGAGTTAGCCCCCTTACTTACCTGTCCAGAGACCTTGAAAAGGTCCTGAAGGTTTAACTAAATCTAACCTAAGGGATAAACACGTCCAGCTGTTGCTTGCCACTTTTCCGGTGGTGCTTCTATTGCAAGCCGCGTCGACGGTGCCTCGATTGCAGGACGAACTGGTGGTGCTCCAATCGCAAGACGAGGTTGAGTTTTTTCAAGTTCCAAAAGTGCATTCAATTGTGTGTTAGGGCGGAGCCTTGGACACGAATTTGCATAATGACATTTCTCTCCACAGGCAAAACATACAACGTCTCCATGTGCCGTCGATCGGTTGTGTCTTGCCCTCGGACATAGTCGTGCAGGATGTCCAACTTTTCCACATGCATAACATACTATCGCCAAGTTTTCTGGTGGGTTTGTGCGGTTGTCCTGGTTTCCTTTTCTTCCTCTTTGGTTGGTCCCTTGGCTTTGTCCGGTGGGTTGTGCTACTTGCTTCCCATTCTCCATTTTCTTTCGTGGTTGCATACGAGCCTCCTTTTTCGCGTTAACACTTTCTTCTACGTTCACTGCTCTCTCCACTAAGTCTAGGTATGATCTGAATTCAACTGCTTGTAGACGGCTCCGAAGTTTTGGGTTCAATATGTGCATGAACTTACGGATTACTGCTCCTTTGTCATCATATCCATTGTGCACATATCTTCGTAGTCTCATGAACGATCAGCCTCGAACTCCCTCACTCTTCTTTCTCCTTGCTCTAGCCTCATGAACTGTTTCTCCAATCTGTCTCTTGCTTCTGGCGGGAAATACTTTCTTTCAAACTATAGACGAAATTCTTCCCAAGTCGGCTCCATGTGACCATAGCGCATTTCGATGGTTTGCCACCAATAATCTGCATCCTTTGTTAGATAGTACACCGCCACATCTTTCTTGAACTCTTCCATACATCTACTAGCTTTAAACTTCTTCTTGATATCCGCTAACCAGGCATCAGCTTCAAAAGGGTTTGTTCCACCTTCAAAATGGTTTGCACCCAAAGTTTTCATCACGGTTACGGTCTTCAGGAAATCTGGTTGTGGAGTTGATCTTGATGAAGAATTGGCATCTCTGTGGTGTTAAATAACATATGTCAGCAGTTCTTGCATTGATGCCAATGTTGGATTCGCACCTTGACTAGCTTCCTCCCTCTGGGTTTCTTGCAGACAATGTCACACTCTCACTCAACACCTCAGTTTATGTATCATCTAACAATCCCCAGTCACTCTCGGTTGCTGAACTTGAGGAACTTGAAGAACTCAGTGAGTAGTAATGGTTTGGAACTTGGCGCCCTGGATATCTCCCCTGAGACTGAATCCTTACTGAAACAAGTCGCTGAGACATCTGCACCAATGATAAGGGTAATTAACCTGTCCTATAAACTAAGCAAGGAACGTACCGGTTTCCTAAAGTTGCCTTTTTGACACATTTTGACTCGATAAAACGTTTGAAAACAAGTCCCGTTAAGCATTATCATAAACCATGCTCTGATACCACCATTTGTAACACCCCCGAACCGTCCTAGGTCAAAGTCCACCCAATCGACCGCCCAACAATCAAACAAGAACATGAACGACCAACTGAGTTTCGGCCGTACAACAATGAAACAAGAACATGCACGACCAATCTCTCAACCTAGACCAATCCAACGATGCCACAATTTAGTTCACCGAAATAGATTAGCCAAGATACTAAATGAATTCAGACCTTTAGCCAACCCATCCCGGATCCCTAGTTCCTCGAGACCATGGCCTAAGGCTGTGCAATCCCGTCGCTCCGAGTCTTCCCACTAATGGCTACCCGCCATATCGTGAGGGGTAAGTAGTATTGAACCGCCCATCACCAAACTATAACCATACTTCCTCATAAAAACCGATTTACACTATATATGAGTTAGTCAAGTAATCAACCAATAAACAACGATCAAGCAAGCAATAACTTAAACCAACAATCTAACAACAATTCTAACAACCAAGCAATCAAACAATCAGTCAAAAAATCAATCCTTGGCCAACTACTTATATCATCTAAGATCACAACATATGTAGCGTTAGATACTTCCATTGTACAATCATCGACATTCGGTCAAGCAACAATCAGACAAAAACATGCTTGGCCAAACATTGATAACATACAACTTCAGTACCCACCGCCCTTCATAGATGATAACTCAGACTCTACAAACAATTAAACTCAGACCTTACAAAACAAACCGACACCAAGACTGATCTAGCCTCCTGCTGAGATCGAACTTAGAAATGTCGAGAACCTGCATAATAAATGAGTCAACAAAAAACACACATAACTATAACTCACAATTCTTAAATGGATGGTTTCTAACTAGGCTTTACACGACACGACCCGAGCTTCCCCAAAGTTTCGGACGATCTACTCTTCCCGAACCGAAACTCTCTAAAACTAAACTAAAAACCATTTTCTCTCACTAAACTACCTCTTACTCTCTCTCTAATGTGAGCCACGGTTTTTGGGATGAAAAATATGAAGGGGAAGGCTTGGTATTTATAGGGAAAGGGTGGGTTTGCATGGCATGGCAAGGTGTCCTCTCCACATTCACTTTGATGACAAATGTGAACAAATGTGAAAAATGTTTCTCTTCCTTAACAAGTTTCAATTCTTCTAGAAGAAATGTTGAGATGTTGGCATGTCTCCAGCTTTAGAAGGTCCTTGTAGTTCTGACACGTGTCCTCCTCTTTTAGCCTATCAGAAATCGACATGTGGCTCTTTTCTCGCGCAACCAATGGAAACGTGTCACATCATTAATCTCAATTATGACCAGTCAATTCTTGCCACGTCATCAACTCCAAGAAATTTTCAACTAAATTTATCCTTTCTAGAAAACTACTCCTGAATGCTTCGTTCCGTTTCGTTGCTTAAATCGCCCAATTAGCCGATTTCGACCAAATCGACCAAAATCAGGTTCCTCCGAACCATCTTGATTTCTCCTCGACCAATCTCCATATTCTGACTCCAAAATCCTTAGTAAATATTCCTAGGCTTATATTGACACTCCTTAGATCATGTTGCTCTTGCTCGACCATTCTCACTTGGGTCTCGACCACAACACAATTTACCCGAGCCCTCTGAATTGTTTCTTGATAACAAGTTTTCTTCTGGACCATGCACACCATGCCAACCAAGGTTTTCCTAATCTAAAGGTTTGAGTTCTCTCGACCAAAATCTACCCTAAGACAGGGTCATTATAGGTTAGCCTGGCTCCCGTCCAATATTTTAACCTAAACCCTTTACTTTTTATCGGGGTTAAAATAGGGCCGGCTAAAATAAGACTCGGGCTAACCCTAAGCCCATTACTTTTTTTATGAAAAAAGTCACAAAACTACGCTGTTTCATTCCTCCATCTCTTATCTCTTGGCTGCTTTGATTCAGAAACGAGAAATGAGATCTCTCTTGCTTAGACCTTCCAAATCGAGAGAAAGAAGAAACGAGTTGCGAGCTTGATCCTGAGCTTGATCCTATGACTCTATGAGCTATGTTCTTCTGATTTGTTTTATGACTATTTAAGCATTTTATGGGTTTCTTGTCGATCTCTAGGTATGTGGGTTCGTTGAAATCGATCTCTAGGTTATGTGGGTTTGTCGAAATATCTAGGTGAAGTTTCGAAAAGATAAGGAATTTTCGATATAGGGGTTTGATTCTGATGATGAGTCGGGAGGAATTGAAGATTCAAAAGCATATGATATATTCATATGTGGTAAATATTCTGGTGATAATTGTTTGTAGTTTCTGAAGTAGTTTTTTTTTGTTTTTCCAAAAATTAGTTTTTACCCAATCTAGATTTTAATTTTTGTTTTTGGTTTTTGTAAAAACCAGTTTTTCGCCCATCAAGTTTTTTTTTGTAAATAGATTCTCTAAAATTTAGGGAAACTGGTTTTTCAAAATTTAATCAATTTGTGAAGAGAAACCAAAAACTCATTTTTGTGGGTTTTTAAGAATAAAAATGAATTTTCTTCATTTTTGTTAAAAATGGTATATTTTAATTAGCTAATAATTAAATAATCATACTTTATAAAAGATAAAACTCTAATACAATTTTGCTACAAAAGATATCATTTAAGGAATAATGTGTAATAATCATTTAAGGAATTATGTGTAATAATTTATTTATGTTTCATGTCAAAATAATTTTCTATATTTATATATAATATTAATTAATTGAAATTGGTTATTCATTTCTATAAATAAAATTATTTAATATTTTTAACAATTATTAGTCTTATTAAACAATAACTTAAATTCTAAAACCTATATGTCACTAATAAAATATATTATATTAATTTGAAAAATAAAAAATGTCATTCAAATTTTATAATTTAAAATTATATACAAAATATTTTTAAATAATTTTCATATTTAATTATTTAAATGTTTATAATTTATAGTTATTTTATGATTTATAATTAAGTATAATATAAGTTTCTTAAAAAATAATAATTAAAACATGTTAATATATGTTGTATTTTTAAATCATATAATTATATACTAATAAAAATTTAATAGTATATTTTAAATGTTTTATTTCTATTTTTGTTGTATTATTTTAAAATAATGTATTTCTTAAAAATTAAAAATTAAAAACTGCAGCAAAACAAAAAACCAAAAGTAAAATCTAAAAACTAAAACCAAAAGCTGAAAATCAAAAATAAAAAGCTAAAATCAAAAACCAAAAACTAAACTCTAAAACCAAAATCTAAAAACTAAAAACTAGTGCAAACAATCATTCACCTCTGTTTGAAGTTGATAAGACATGCCCAAGGCGGAGGGTGAATATATGTAATTAAAATATAAATTTTAGTATTGGCAAATTTAAAATTTACATGTGATTGTTTTTATATGTATTTGAAATTTTATAATTTTAAAAATTTCATATAATTATCAATACGTAAGATAAGAAATAATTGTAATTCGAACTGTAGATCAAAGCTTAGAATTTATGGACCCGATTTCATATATCTTTTTACTTTTCAGTGTTCGA
>JABAYD010006310.1:0-22378 GCA_014822095.1 Diplotaxis tenuifolia | reverse complement strand
CATCGTGTCTTCGTGACCTTGTTCCATATCGCAGGAACAATTCACGATAATGCGGGAATTTTGGGAGAATGAATGTGATAAGACTTCACATGATTCTTACTCATATACTTAATTCTATACTTCACATGACTTCACATGATTCTTACTCAATTCACGGTAATGCGGGAATTATATACTTATATATTAGTACTTGAGAACAAGTACTAATAGTACTTGAGAACAAGTACTAATAGTACTTGAGAACAAGTACTAAGGCTCATGATAAACCTCAAATAATCATTCATAATTATTCTTAAGTATTTATATAAGTAAACACCTCACCATAATTATAGGTTAAGATACTTTGCTAATCAATCAACCATACTTAGTAATTAAATTAAGCAACACTCATGCATAACTCATCATTCATCTCTCTAGACTCACTTTTGATCCATGAGATTGGCTAAAGAAGACTAGACTCGAGCTCAAGCTAATCACACTTCACTTGACTCCTGATCCAGGACAACCAGAAGGATCCGGGTGATCCTAGTACTGACCTCGACCATCTGAAACAAAGAATATCGATACAGATGATCTTTAATCCAACATTTCCGTTCTGAAGAAGCAACTTAAATCAGACTAGTTCAGTTCAGGACAAGCTTTAATATCTCAGTTCAAGGATAGCTAAGTTTGGTTCAGTTAAACCAAGATCAAATCAGTTTAGGATAATATTAATTTAGTTTGAATTAAATCAAATAATCTCATAACAGATTTGTTAACAGTTCCATGAGATTGATTCAATCCAAAACTAAACTAAACTGAACTTTACAAGAGCTTAGACAACTATTTCAGATAGCTTTAAATATCTCATCAACTGGTTCTGTTCGGAACATGTCTGGAGCAAGAGGCTGAAGCTTACCGGTTTTACTCAACTGATTACACTTGGCTGGTAATATATCTTCAAGATAACCACGACTTAACCTTTCAAAAAATTGTGGGTTAGATCAAGATCAGAAAAAAAACAAGTCGTTTGGGTTGTATTATATGGACGGAAGCTTAACCAAAACTGATCTCATAAAACCGAAACATTTTTATTGATTAAAATCAAAGGCTGAAGAACATGGATATTTCTCAACTTCAGGACGTCAAACCTTCTTCTTGTAGCCACCACACCATAACACACTGATTTAATTCACAAGAGGGTGAGAAAGGGTCCTCCAAGCTCACTTCTCTTTTCTTATTATTATTATTTTTTTGAATTTTCCATGAATTTTTTTATCTGATTTTCTCCTCACCTCTCTCTGATTTTTCTGTACTTCTCTCTGGTTTATGCACGACCAGAATGAAGGAGAAAGAGGTAAATAAATGGAGAGGATTTTCTGCTGAGTGTCCAGCTTGTATACCAAAACAAGGCTGAGGCTGGACAGCTAGCCTCCTATATCATCATTTCTGTTCAATTAAGTAACTAAGCAGCTGAACATTTCCTCCACCTAAAGCAAGCTCCAAGCAGGTGTCACTTGCACATGACTGATAATTAAAACAAGCAGGCAGGCAAGAAGAAGCATGGCACATGACAGCACAAGCAAGCACACAGGCTGGTGCAACTAATTTAAATTAACAAGCAGCTGAAATTATTCCTAGCCAGTTCTCGACCAAACATTTTCCTGTCCATCGAATCTCATCTTCGTTTTATAGAAACTCTTCCAGATTGAATAAAATTTGACCATAATGATTAAAACTCAACCAGAACTATTAAGGGTAAGTATTTCGTCCACCAGACAGTCCCGTCGAGACATTAATTCACCGGCTCGATTTTTATTTTTAATTCTGGTTGAACCAACTACAAAATGGTCGAGCGGGATTTTCCTCAATCAAAATTTTATCCACTTGTGAGGGTCCTTACATTTCATGTCGCCATCTTGGATATTTACGTGCTTCTGCAACCGAAGTAAGAATCTTTTTATAGCCAATAGGAACAACAACAGTTAAGTTGAGCTTCTCGACCGATTTCCTTATTCGCTGGGAAGTGCGTGTTGGTTGTCGTTGCGGGATAGGTAGAGAGGCTGTAGAGGTTGAAGCTGTTTCTTGTTGTTGCTGCAAAAGAGGTTGTGATGTCGGTATTGACTGATGTGTAGGCAACGCTGAAGGTATGGTATTAGCAGGAGCAACTGTATCAGTAGCAGTTCTCGGAGGAGTAGATGCAGGAGATGAAGTTTCTGGAGCTACTTCTGGAGCAGCTTCATGTGGCAGTGGCGCTGCATTGAGGTTAGTTGTACAGACTCGGACTGGAATTTCTTGTACTATAGGTCCTGCGTTTTGTGTAGTATATGCATCAACAACTTTAGTGTGTTTATTAGACATTAGTGGAGTCGACAAAGAAAAGGAAAAGACATACTCATGAAAGACCACATGTCTAGATGTATAGATGCGAGATGTAGCTCTATCAAGACAAAAGTAAGCACTTTGTGTAATAGAATAGCCTAAAAATATGCAAGGAGGCGATCTAGAATCTAGCTTATGAGATGTATAAGGCCGTAGCCAAGAAAAACATAAACAACCAAAAATTCTTAGCTTAGAGTAGTTGGAAACCTGTCCAAAAAGAGACTCAAAAGGCGATTTCATAGACAAAGTAGGTGTTGTCATACGGTTAATAAGGTACACTGCAGTAGCAAGAGCATAAGTCCAATAGACTTTCGGCATTGAAGCATGTGATATGAGTGCTAATCTTGTTTCAACAATATGACGATGCTTCCTTTCGGAAATGCCATTATGCGTTGGAGTGTGTGGTGGTGTAGTAAAATGAGAGATGCCATTGTCTGCTAAGAAAGCCATAAGAGCAATATACTCACCACCATTATCCGTATATAGCATTCTAAGTTTTGATTGAAAACTGTTTTCAACCAACCCTTTGAATCGCTTGAAAACTTCAGAAACATCTGATTTTCTTTTTAATGGATAAAACCAAGTATATCTAATATAATGATCCATAAAAATAACATAGTATTTAAAATTATCAATTGAAATTATTGGAGATGTCCAAACATTTGAAAAGACAATTTCAAGTGGAGAAGAAAAAGTGAGTGTTGAGTCTGAAAAAGACATCTTGTGCATCATATTAATAGAACAAGCATTACAAGGCTTGGTCAGAAAAATATTTGAAGATAAAGGTAAATTAAACTTTGAAAGCATAGTTTTTAAAATAGGAAAAGCAGGATGGCCTAGTCGAGAGTGCCAATCCGATAGAGTAGTAGTAGTAGCAGAAGCATAAGATAAAGAAGGTGAAGGTGATGTCTGAGGTTTCAGCCAGACATAGGTGCCTCCCTTAGGTTGGCCTTCCAGTCGAAGAGCCCCCGTGTTCAGATCTCGTACCTGAAAGTACGTCGGTGTAAAGTAACAGCCACACCATTAGTTTTGCATAATTGAAAAACTGAGATCAAGTTTTTATCTTGAGAAGGTACGTATAAAACATTATCAATAAAGAAGGGAGATTCTAGAGATGAAAGAGAGAAAGAACCGGTGTGGGAAATGTGGAGACCCGAGCCATCACCGAGAATCACATCATCACCACCGTTGTAAGGAGCATGGAGAGATAAATTTGCTAAGTCCGACATCATATGGTGCGAAGCCCCCGAGTCAAGCTGCCATGTGGAGGAATCACCATTCATCATTGCTACATGTGCTCGTGGCTGCCATGCTTGTTGAAAAGGAGCTTGTTGCCATGGTGGGTTTGTGTTTCCCTGTTGTGCTGAGCCTGAACCGGGAACAATACGAAACTGGGGACAGTATTTAGCACTGTCTCCATGTGTTCCACACGCTTGACATCTACCGAGATACGGACGAGATGATCGGTTTTGATTCTGGTTGGTGTAGTTCCGGCTACTATAATTGCGATTGTTTGATCTCCACGGCTGATTGTTGTCATTGTTGTTATTGTTGTTGTGCCTGAAGCGTGTGTCTGTGGCATTTGCAGTGATTGGAGTTTCTGTTTTAGACACTGGAGCTTTGCAGAGGATCATTGCTTCTCTGTTGATAAGTCGTTCATGGAATTCAGAAAAAGAAATCGTGGTGTCTCTGCCATGAATAGCGTCGATCTCAGACTTGTAATCCTCAGGTAAGCCGTTGAGAACATATTCAATGATATCTTCAGGATCCATCGGCTTTCCAAGTTGTGTTGGTTCATCGGTTGTGACTTTGATGCTCCGGAGATACTCAGAGATGGTTTTGGTACCCTTAGCAGATGACTGAACTTGGAGTTTAAGTTGACGTATGTGACCACGAGTGGGATTACCGAAGGTTTGAGACAGAAGATTCCAGATCTCAGCCGTTGTGGTAGCGCTAGAGACCAACGGCTGTAGTGGTGTGGAGATGGCTCCAATAAGCGAGCTGTAGAGAAGTCTGTTATGTCTCCTCCATGGAGTGTACGCCGGATTGGCTCCGATCTGGCCGTCGTCGTTAGTCGCAGTGGGTGGGACGGCAGTTGTAGCATTGAGAAACCCATGGAGTTCGAGACCTTCTAGTAGAGCATAGATCTGTTTGCTCCACATGAGGTAATTGGTGTTTGTCAATTTTGTGATGTTAGACATATTCACCGTAAGCAAGGTACTTACTGGATCTCTCGAGTTGAAAATTGTGGTAGTCTCAGCCGAGGATGTGTGATTGGAACTTATTAGCCATTAAAACCTCAAAGAAAAATTGCAGAATAGAGTATGAGATGAGTTAGAGAGAAAAAGACGCAGAGAGGTAGAAGGGGAAAAAAAATTAGGTCTAAATCTTTTAGCTCTGATGCCATATTGAATATGAAATTGTATATTATTCACAGTGAGCAATGTTCTATCTTTATACAATGAGACTGAGACAAATAAAGAATTCATATATACAAAGAATAATGCGGAGAATATATGATAGAGAGTGATCATCGCCTTTCTATATCTTACAAATTGTAATCGTGTTTTATTCGGTAGACATTTTTAAATAATTCACCATTGAATTCATGCATATTTCTATTACGTGTTTTTTTTTTGTCTGGGTTAACTAGGACCTTCCCATATATATACAGTATGCACTTTTAAATAATTGATTCAAAAACACGAACTTTTAGCTAATGTTTTTAGAAAATATAGAGTGAATAATATAGAGTATATATCAAAATTGTAAAATTCTTCACACGGGTTTCAAATCAATTCGGTAACATTAACGCATCAGTGGTTACCATGCCCGTGTGTCATGTCCTATTTGAGTTACACTTCACTTGGGACCAACCTACTACTTTATCGAAAGTTCTTCTTAGACCTGTCGATAGTTTTCTTATTTTCTCCTCTAACTTTATTAAAGGAAAAATGTGATGATACCAGAAATAACCTCTGTTTTAATCCCTGGCTTAAACGATTGGATATCACAAACTGGCAAAAGCAAAAACATGACCGTATATAAAAGTCTTAAGATAAATATATATTTCACATGTTTACATTAGATCGATAACAAAGTTCTCTCCTTGGCTAGAAATGATCCTCGTGAATCCTGGTCCAAAATCCCAAATACCCGAAATACAAATAAGTACCATTTTTATATGGTAGATTTATAGTACTTAGTATCTATATATGTGTCTATATCATGTTAATAGTTTCACTCTGTAGTCAAAACAGAGTGCGTTCATTTCCTACCGCCTAATTAAATATATAATCCCGAAAATTTTCCCAAGAAAAAAAAGAAGAGGAAATGCATTAGAGAGAAAAAAGGACATCAAACTAGCAAGACCACATAGATTCTCCCAAACTGGCTTCATCCACCATGTCCATATGGCTAAATATGCCCTTGTTGTCCTGTGGACTCACTTGCTTCGAGGACGGTGAGCCACTGCTGCTCGGGCTATCCGGGCATAGACCATGGCCTGGAAAATTAGTTGAATGGCGCACACGGAGGTGCACCACTTCAGCTTGAGCCAGAGCTAGTTGGCCTTGCAACGCATCAATTTGTTGCTGCAGAGAGGAAATCGCACCTACGCAACCGTAAACAGGATCCCGCACTCTTGCATTAGCCTCGTAGACCATGCTGCTCACTGCGTCTCCTCTCTGATGGATCGGTAACTCCTGTTGAGTTTTTAAACATCTCGTAAGCAATTAGACTAACCCGCTTCACAAGATTTTTAGCAAAGTACGTTGTTTAGGCGTATAGAATCTCTGTGAATGTAGATTTAGCCAGCTAACAAATGTCGATCGTATTAATAATACTATCTAACAAAAAAATTATAGTTATTAAATTCTGTATCAGCAAATAAAAGTTATAAGTGGTAGAATTATACATCGGCTGACAGCAAAATTATAAAACAAGTAAAATTTTAACAAAAGAAATGTAATTCACAAAATTTGTTTTAAATCCACAGATTAGTTATAATAAATAATAATATATATGGATCGGACCATGGAGTAGTTATAAATAAAAGTTTTGTGTAAATGATAGTAATGTCATCTAAAATAAAATTTAAACAGAGAAATTAGAACAAAATAACCCTAATTAAACAAAGTAAGCTTAATCAGGTTTAAATTATCATGAAAAGAAGAACAAATACCTGAAGCATCTTGTTGACGTTGCTAGCTCCGAATACTCTATGAACATTAGCGAATTTCTGAGGCTCATCCGCCGGAAAATACGGCGAAAAAACACAATCTTGGGCGCACCGCCGCCGTAAAAGCTTGCAGGCCGCGCATGGTGATGCCGCTCCTTGCTTTCGGCTACTTTCTTTCATCCTTTTCCTGGCCACGTGTCTTTCGTACGGGAATGAAACTGCGAAGGGTTTACTTGAAGAGTGATGAATGAATCTGTGGAGATTTATAGAATGGGAAAAATAAATTAAGTTTTAAATGGAAAAGAATTAAGACAAAAGAAAAGAAAAGGTCAGCACATCTGAGAGTGGGGTCCGAAGATTTGGAAAACATATTAGATTTGTCTGGTGGTCATCGAGCAAACTTACATCACGTGACACGACCATTAAGCTTTTTGGCGCCATGTTTTCTTTCTTTCTGGAATGTTTTAGTCTTTATTTTCTTTTTGTCTTTTACTCCTTAAAATCTCTAGGAAAATTAGGCAAATAAAAAAAACAACAGAAAAATGTCATTTCAATCACACTTTTCAAATTTGTTTGAATTAAAATATCAACTTTTTTGTATAGTTAAAAAAACATTCAACATTGTTTGACAAGCTATTTTAATCATATATTTTTGTTGACTTTATTATTTAATTCTATCTTTAGTCAACAATTATAATTAATTGATAGTAGATCTAAAATTGATTTTAAAATTAGATTTTTTTGGCAGAAACATAAATTATTTTATTATTAAAATATTAATTTTTAAATATTTGAATTTGAATTTTAATAATTATAATAATTATAACATTAATAAATAAAATATAAATAAGAAATAATTCCAAAAATATAAATGTTTTTAATTTTCTCAGAATAAATTTTATATAATTGTAATTATTGGGTATTTAGTTATAATTGTTTATGAATAATATTTTAGCTATTTATGATTAATTTCTATAAATACTTATAATATTATTTGGATTATATTTTATAATTCTGCTGTCAAAAAATTTGTTAGCGAAATTTTAATTCAACTTTTGATTCTCAAAAAAAAAGAAGTTGTTGGTTGATGGATTTTTCACCATTCTTTATCTTTATAATAAAGATCTTCAAAATAAAATTTATATAATTTCTATAAATGTGTAACATATTTTTTTTTTGCGTTTAGTAAAAAATAAGTTTCATCAAAAATTGTTAAGATTTAAAATGTTCATACATCAAGGTAATCTTGAATAAACCATCTACCACTAATTTTATTCTTCTGATAATAAAAAAGTATTTATTTATTTTATAAACAAGATAAGAAATTGACACTAAAATTATGAAACATAATTCAATTAGAACTATAGGAATAGTTACGAAAGTGACATAATTATAGCAAATAACTGTAAATCTTTTTAATAATTATTTAATAATGAGAAATTATACAAATTTTACTTTGAAGAAAATAATGAAAATTTTATATTTTATATTCTATACTTGTATTTATAAAATATAGTAGTTACTAAATAATTTATTCTAAATGTTAACATCTAATTTAATTGAAAATTTTTTATTTATATTTTTGCCCAAAAAAACAACAACTTTAGAAGCAATTTTAGGTATATTTTTAGTCAACTATAACTGTTAATTAACGATAAAACTAAAGATATGATCAACAATAATGTATGATTAAAATGGCGTCAACAAAAGTTACAAGTTTTTTTTTCACGAAAAAGTTGATACTTTATTTTAACCATAACGATTTAAATGATATTTTTCCAAAAAAGGTTAATTTACTAACTACTCGCAATCACCTCTTCTCCCCTACTTCTTTTCATATATTTTTCTACTCTCTCTTTATAAATCTAATTGAGAATTTGCACCCAGTACACACAGTTTTTTTCATAATTAAGTGAATGCATGAAATCCCACATAATAGTACCTTCATTACCGCACAACAAATGGCAAATAAATCCAAAACTCTAGTTGATTTCAATAGTTTTAAACTTTCGGTACTTTAAATTTTAATTCTTCTTGATTGTCTTCCATTCATTTGAGATTATAGTACTAAATTATAGAAATCTTTTATTTGGTCGTCGGATTTCTTTTTGCCTCTTATCTCCCAAAATTCGAGCACTAGCAGCTTGTGACTTTTATGGTATCGTTTTTCGTCTTACTGTTATTGTTTCGTTTTCTGACATTATCTTGGTTACATATCACTAGTGATTCATCTCTCATCTCCGATGAATTCATTTAGTACTCTTTCAATTTCATTCGAAACTGTTTTTGTTTCTATGTTTGTTTTTCTTTTATATTTTTCATCATCTCTTTGATTTTTCTTTCAATTCAATTTTCTGAAAACTTTATCGATTTTTTTATTGATTTCCGTTTTAACATATTATTCCATCTTTTTATCTATCTTTATACTCTAAGGTAAATTTTATTGATTTTTAGATTCACAAATTTCTTTGCTTTAATTGACATCGGTGAGATTGAATTCTTTTTGGAGAAATGCCACGGTTTATAATTTTTCTGAATTTTTATGGTGTTTGGTTGTTTTTATAACACTCGCCTCCCTTCTCAAGTCCAAGAGGATGGAGTTAGAGAAACGTGTCTACGCCATAAGTCATTGTATTATGCCATCCGTCTTGAGATACACATACTTTTTTTTATGTTTGAGTCCACCCAACTATATACATCACATCTACTTATCTAAACAAAAGAGAATATAAAGGAAGGTCTCAACAAATGAAATGCTCAATAAGATTTCTTCTAAATCAGCTTCTATCCATGGGCAACTATACAACTCAATGCATAACAATTTATGACTATCTGTAAGTAATATGATTAGTTACAATATCAAATTTACGACAAGTTATTACCAACACGCATAATCACAATTACAGCACATTACATTCACTACTTCCCACTGACGTCCTCCATTGGCCAACATCCAGTACACGCAATGGATCACTATTGTCCTCTCAATGCCAACACCCATACACACATTTAGTATTTCTCTCTTTCACATTCCTTTTCTCCACCAATCCACACTTTTCACCAATCACAAACATCACATAATCATATCCTAACATCATTCATTTAATCCATTACATGAATATAATAACATAATCGTTCAATTTGTTTCTTACAATTTACCCTAAACGCAAAGCATAAAAACAATCATCAAACATCACAATCAATATAATAATCAGTCTTTCGCATCAACACAATCAATCCATTAAATCCTTTAACGATATGGGAGTTCTGATGCAATATGTGATATGCATCTAACAACCTAACAACCATAATGATATATTAACCTAAGAACAAACTAGACTAACCAAACCTAATTCAATATCATGTAATATAAAAGATTAAGAGGAGAAATTGGCTTGGAAACCACACCTGAAATTATAGATCTGAGATTTATCAGGATGCAAGGAACAAAGAACAATGAGCAAGAAAAAAATAAAAATAACAAAGAATAAAAGAACAACATGGTGGTGGCTTGGGACGAATGGTTGCTGCTTCACGGTGGCATGTTCAGACTTATTTTATCTGCATCTTGTGTGTATTTGTTTCAAGATAATTGATTGTTATTTAATGTTTACCTTATCTATAATAAAATGATTGACATGTTCACTTAAACATTTTACCATCTTTATCAAAAGTCGATGTTCGTTTATATTTTGGATATTTTTATTTTTATCTACTGTTAAACATATTTTGCAATTTATATTATTTTTAGTATTATAATCTTTTATGTTTTGTTTGCTTTTCATAAAAGCACATAGTTATTTTATGTGTTAGATTATTTTTTATACGCAGTAATTGATACAAGTTCATTGTGTATACAATATCATTTTTGACAACAACATATAATATAATTCTGTGGGAATCTTTATATTTGGTTGATGTGTTTATTCTTTTTGATTTAGTTTGTATTCTTATTTTTTTGTATATATAATGCATATTAATTCCTAATGTGCTACTATTAAAAATCTAGTGATAACTACACATAATATATATATATATATATATATATATATATTCAAATTTAATGAGCATCTGAATTTTCTTAATTTATTCAAAATAAGAATTACATTAAATTTTACTATTTACATTTTGTTATTTATTATATACGTAATTTCTAACATTTGTCAATGTTGATGTTTCACGAAAAAAATTAATGTTGATAAAATAATATATCTAAAAATATAAATTATGGATTATTTTCAGTTTTATACATTTATTTTTGAATGCATGGATAGTATGATTTTTAATATATATTTTTTGTTTAAAAATAAAAAAATTGTATTTCTTAAAAAGAATTTAATAAATGCATTTACATAACATAAACTTTTGTTAATATTAAACATTAAATTTTCTTGTATAAGAATAATTTTGTATGCTATGTGTCATTTTTTCCGTACTATTTAGTGACATATCATTACTATGAAAGAGAAAACTATATTTTATTATATATATATATTGTTTATATTTATGTAAAATAATAAATGAGTCTCTTTAGGATGTTCTATAAAAATGTTTATGATACATCATACATGAATACGATAAGGAAATTTGTTCCTCGTGCTTGTGCATGTAATCATTGTTTTCTATTTCTTTTGTGTAAATATTTCGCAGCTTTCCATGTGGGTCACACAATATGCATAGTAGGGAATGTTAAAAGAAATCAAAATCGAAATCAAAATCTAAATCTAAATTATAATGAAAACTAAATTTCGTTGCTTACAAAAACTTCGAATAAGGACTACACGAAAATAGGGTTGGGCTGAGCAAAATATCCCTAATTCAATTCATTATTCGGTTGGATTCAATCTCTATAAAACAAAACAATAAAATATCTATGAAAATTTAAGTAAATCGTACATATTAATATTTTAAAAATAGATATCTGATCAGTTATATGAATATATACATATATTCAATGAATTATATATATAATTTATATAATATTATATTTTATACACGTTTACAATATTATTGTATTATTAGTTATTAGAGATTTAAAAAGTAATATTTTGTATATTTTTCATAACATATTATTATTTAACATTAATCTATATTTATTTATTTATTTTTATTTTATTGTATAAATCGAATCAGATATCTGATTAAAATTTTAATTTTTTTACAAATAACGAATATGTGGATGATTACGAACAGAACAAACTCGTAAAATTACCGGACAGGAAGCTTATCCCAAAAATGTTACCTATTTATGCTGATTTACTATAAAGAAAAACTTTTTAAGAAAAAAAATCCTAAGGGGGGTTACCCTCTACTTCCACCACCTAAAACCAATTTTATTTATCACTATGAGCTATTGAAAATTTTCGTAGAAAGTGACCACTAAATTTTTTGATGGCTAGAAATACCAGATTCTTTTGATTTTGTATATCATAATTGCACTCACATGTCACGACAATCTTGAAATGAATAAATACACATTTTTTTCTTTTACATACTATATATTTATATTGTTAATTGTTTAACTATTAACATATTATTAAGGTTAAACAGAAAAGAAAACATTTACATATCATCAAAATTATGTTAATAATATGCAATATATATTAATTGTTAAACTATTAAAATATTGTTAAGGTTAAACAGAAAAGCAAACACATAAAAAAGCAAACATTTACATTTTATCAAAATTATGTAAATACTCTGCAATATATATATATAAATATATATATATATATATATATATATATTAATACCACTATTTTATGTAGAAATTTAAAACTAATTTACTATTCTATTATTAGTAAGGATTTCCTAAAATTACGATATATTAAACGTGTTTTTATATATTTAATCAATTTCATCTACTATACAAGACAAAGTCCTATGAAAACATATGAAGATTAAAGTGGAAAGTATAACTAAAATATATTTTATTAATCATAATTTATTTTTTAAGCTATAAAATTGAGATGTAAGAAAATAGCATTGCTCTAAATATAACTAAAATAATACTATCTCTCTTGGAAACTATATAGGAGTATATTAGTGCATATTCAACATCATTTCATATTTATTTAAAAATAGAGTTTAATATAAGAAATATTCCAACTCTATTTTAATTTTTACTTCATAATGAAATACAAAATGATTTCATTCCATCAATGAAGTAATTAATAATTTTTTTGTTCATTACTCTATTTTCATTTTAAATGAAAATAGAATTAAAGTGAAACTTTTTCCTTAATATAATTAACCTATTTTAGGGGAAATAGTAGATTGCGATAGATTTATTGTAATAGAGTTAATCTATATTATATATGCTTTTAGACCTTATTTTATTCTATATTTTATTGAAAACAAAAAAAAAGTAGATTGTAATAGATGCTCTAAATCTTCTACTGTTTTTATAGAAGGTCACAAATTATAACGAAAGCTACCTTAAAATAAACACAAATATAATAATAGGGACAACAATGTCTATTCATCACTAGTCAAAAAACAAAGTTGAAAGAAACTATACAGTGCACGCTATTTTCGTAGAGAAGACAAAAAAAACGATGGAAAATTAAAATAAAAAACTAATAAAGAAGAAAACGCCCACAGCTTTCGAAAGCAAATGAAAAGAACGTAGTAGAATCGTGGCGAGCTTGTCCTTTTATCAAACAATGGTAGGAAAGTAATCTTGTGGAAAACATCTTACAATTCGTTCCTAAAATTTTAATAGAATGCTCTGTTCATTTTTGAAGATACATTTGCTTTCGAATTGCAGTAGACCAGATCTAAGTGACAGTAACCTTTTAATTTCAATAGAAAATCCAAATTTACTTTTGGAAGAATTTAGAAAGATAATATTGTTTTATTAGAACGAAAAATATAACTCCACACTCGAAAAATATAACTCCACACTCGACAATTTCCACTACTGATAAGATTTGTAGTTATATGGTGGAGTGTCTTTCCGACAATACTACAACAGTCGACTCTTTTCAATATATAACCACTCATAGCTTTTGCCGTTTTCCATCATTTTTATTGGTCATAGGAATATCAAAGTTTACTGATGCATTAAACTTGCTATTTTGTATATATAATGCAATAAAGTTCAAAAATTTCTTGATATTTTATACGTTTATATGCAGTAACAAGATCAAAAGCTTGATTTTATGTATTTTAGTATTGCATAAGATTATTATTATTATTGTCGTACAAATGAAAATTTTTGGACCGTCTGTGTCAGTTTCAACTTTCAATAGATCTTTTCCTCTCTAATCCCAAATCCTTGATTTTTCTATATTTGTTCTTTTAAAAAAAAAGGTATTGGCAGGTAGCTACTCGTTTTCTTTCAACTATTATTTGAAGCCGACGGATTATTATACCACTGTATATTGTTTTATAAGTAGTGATCCTGATCCAGTATTAACATCTTAGTTACATAGAAAAAAATAAAGCTCTATATAAAACAATCCAGTACTCGTAAAGGTTTGGATTTCATATTTCACCAATGAATTCGTTTAAAATAGATGAATTATGAATGTTATTGGTTATATCAAATTATGATTTATAGTTTTTGGTGCAAATCCCTTATACATTATTTGTGAAGTGGTTTTGACATGTGTCATGATTACAATTAATTTTATAAAAAAATGACAACATGTCCAATAATAATGATAACATAACTTGGAGTTAATTGTGACATGCACATTTAATGTTAATATATATTTTTGTAAGTATAGTAGTAACTCATAAATTATCATTAATATAAAAATAAATAATATAATAGTATAAATATAAATATAATAATAATTACAATTTTGAAATATTTTTAAGCCTATTTTTAAAAATTATATAATTTTTATTAATAAAAATTCTTCAAATTTTTTTAAAACATTCTAATTTATAATTCCAATACCATTAGTTTATTTATAACATCTATAAATTTAAAAAATATTATTCAGTTTTATATTTTGAAAAATATACACCTAATAAAATTTTCTCTTAATTGTATAACATCTAATTTAACATATTTTAACCAAAAGAAAAAAGATAAAAAATATTTCCAAAATTATAATTTTAAATATATACAGATATACTATTAAATATAAATTTAAATAAAACTTATTTATTTTATCTTAATTTGAACATATAATTTACGTAAAATTAATAATGTTATAAATAAATTTAAAATTAACTAAATTTTCTTTTTAAATATAGTTTATTTTTAAATTTTTTATTGCACGAAAACACCTGGTGAAATATACATACTATGTTGCATTTCTACTAACACTATATCACTTTTCTCAACATACATTATACTAAATCAATTCGGATGCAGAAAACATAGCCAACTTAAAACGTCATCTTATAATCAAGATATAGCTAATTATATACTTAATTAATCATACTTAACAAGTGTACCATTATTATACAAGGCGGGTGGGTCCTTGAATAAGTCATTCTTAAGAAATATCATTTACAAAGTGCTTATGCAATATATAATTTGTACATCCATCATGAGTGTTATTATTACCATAGGTCAACTATTGTTAGAATCAGAAATCAACTCAGTGGTCGTTTTTTCGAAAAAAAAAGCTAAGTGGTAGTTAATTAGTTAAATTAAGAGCAGCCGCAACGCGGATACGTCGAGGATCCTTAGCCGCAAATCCTAGGTAAATCAGATTAAAAGAAATTTAATAATGTACCATTTATTAAGGAGCGGTCCGTAATTAGGGGGCTAGAAGGATTGAATCCTTATCGACGTGGCACTTCCTCTCCCGTCTCGCTCTCTCCCTCGTCCCTCGAATCAACTACTCTTGCCGCGTTTTCTACGCCGATCCACCAGATAGGTAAAGCTTTCGTGCTCACTTGAATCTAACTTTGTCTCTGTATGCTCATATCGCTTTATCCTCCTCCTCCTCTTCGCTTTAAACGATTCAATTATATGAAATAAAAAAATTGGCTCTGCGATTTTTAATATAATTTCCATGAACTCTCCCCTCTCTGTATTAACCTTTTTCGTTGAAATTGAATTTCTAGTCTGATAGTTTTTATTTTTTTGTTTTCTCCAATTGTTATCTAATTTTGTTATTTTAGCTACTTTGTATACGTCTAATTTGATTTGGGTAAATGACTAACATTTTTTATTCATTTGTGTTAGTACATGTTCACTTCTTCTTCTTATCCGCCAGTGTCCGTTAAGTTCTCTGTTTTTACCTGGTAACCGTTTGTGTGCGTTCCAATTCTCAGTCCGCAATTGAATGATCACAAATCACTTATGAATGATCTGATCATGATTGATTGATTTTATTTGTTTTGTTCTTATATAAGCTTTATCTTTGTTGTGAAAAAAGTATATACAGGAGGAGAGAGGACTCTTATATAATGGCGGACACTGAAATGCAAGAGCTGATACCAAAAGTGTAGAGGAAGAGCTTAAAGAAAAAGCAGTCAAGGAACCAAAGTCCCCTGTTTCTCTTGAGGATAAGACTCTTACTTTGGACTCTGATCTTCATTTACCTGATGCTAATGAGGAAGTAGGTGTTCAGGAAAGTGTTGTTGATCAGTCAGAAAAGAAGATTAGGGGTGATGACGATCAAGAGGAGAAAGCACTGGTGGAATCATCAACGCCTCTGAAGGGGGAACCCTCAGCACCTCAAGTTGCTGTTGAAAATGTTAAGAAGTGGAAGACTTGGTTGCTCAGTGACTTTGAGGTATTGATTATCATGTTTTCTGTCACATTTTGAGATATTTAGCTTCCTTGCATTTGCGTTGATTGGATATTGCAGGGTCTTATTATTGTTGCTCTCTGAAACAGTACATGTTCACTTCTAGTCTGATAGTATTGGTTAGCGTGTATTGTTGCTCTCTGAAACAGTACATCTTCTCTTTTACCACAGAGGTTAGAGCTCCAGACAAAGTCATTCTCGGAATCTCTCTTAGAAGACACGACCAGAATTCGACTGTGGAGAAGGAGTTGTTGAATTGCTATAAAGAGATTGGTAAGTCTCTTTTTAAGCGTATCAAGTTGATGCCTTTTGGTTTAGGCACTCTGTGTCTGCTTGTCTTAGTCTTACACCTATGGTTTAAGAGTTAGAACATTTTGATACTTGGAAACATGTTTATAAAACCCAATGGTTTAAGAGTTAGAATATTTTGATAAAACTCATCTGGTGTATAAGCTCATTTTGTTTGCTTGATCAACTTGTCGCTTTCTAGTTCTAAACATTTGTGATACGATCCGTTGGGGTTATCACCAAGTTCTAAAGATTCAATTCAATTAAAAAAAAACAAATTTCTAAGAACTCCATAACGGATAACACCATCGGATTAACATTTGTGATTAGAGTTCTTAACTATTCCAAAAAACAAAAAATATATTTTTATATTGGTAATGACTCCAATGGTGGATAACACCATTGGAGGTGCTCTAAGAATGTCCAACACAACGACCCTATTGATTACTTATTGTTCCTTCTTTTGTAACCTCTCCCTGACTTGATGTTCCTTTATATTAATTCCCTAAAACACAAACAACTGACTATTTGAGTAAATATATATTTCTCTGACTCACAATTGTAAAATTAAAAATTTCATAGTTTAATTTATCCCAGTAAGGTAGTTATACTATAGTCAAAAAGCAACTCTCATGATCAAAAGTACTTAGCATGAGATAGATCATTAGCTTTCCCTTTAATCAATCAATTATCTATTAAATTTAATAAAGAGAATTGACTATAGATATGGACTATTAGAATTCCAAGGTAGACGTTATTTGTGTCTCCATATTCTAAAACGCTGAATTGATTGATCACTTCATGTATTTCATCACCATTTTAACTAACTACTAAGTTATAAATTATGCTTATGAGATCACCAGAAACTCTCAAAAGCACTTTTACCTGGCTAGTTTAGAGATATACTCCAAAAAACTTTTTTTGATATAGATGAAGCGAAATTTAATGTGAATTAAGAAAGTTACTCATATAATTTTCCATAAACCCTAGACACGTATTTCTATTTTTGAAAGATAGAAAAAGCTTGCATATTGATAATATAATTGTCTTTTTTTGTGTGCCAGTTATTTAACCTTGATATTAGCCACCACCTCAATTGATTCTCCAAGGCAAGATGTTCAAACAAAATCAGAAAAGAGAAAAAAAACGAGAGAGTAGAACACTGTGGACTGATAAATAATAATACTCTCAGCCCCTAGAGACGTTTCTTTAACGGTTGAAAAAGCTCAAAAAGAGAAATAAAGCAAACCAAAAGAAAAGCTCTTTCGGTTGATGGAAATTTAAATAAATACAAAAATCTAAAAAACGAGATTGGAGAGCAGTTTATTTCTCAGTGAAAAGAAACTGTCATGGACTTATAATTACAATTAGTTGTGAAAAAGATCACTTCCATATCATTATGGCCCCTACCAAACAATAAAAAAATTCGTTTGCGACATCAGCTCTCCAAATATATATGTTGGGTTTGATTGGATTCTTACTGCGGGTAAGAACTAAGAAGTATTATTATTTATCGGTCATACGAAATCCAAAGAACAGAAAATTTTAAACAACAAAAGCTATATAAAACAACAAGAAAGTGTTAACTTAGATGAGTTTCCAACTTAAAACCAATTGGTGATAAATGAAATGATCAATCCACTTTATATATTACTAAGAGTCTCTTCCAATATCCGATGTGGGATATTTGTCCCTAATACGTCCCCTCGAGATGATGGTTCTCTAAGCATCAATCTCTTATTTGAGCAATAATCGATGGACTAACTTTGAGCACAGATCGATGGATCGGATTGGATGACGTGGATCGTGAGCTCTGATACCATGTTAAAGTAGATGGGTTTCCAACCTAAAACCAGTTGGTGATTAGTGGAGTGACCCATCTATCTTATATATTAGTGAATATTAGTTTCAATATCCGATGTGGGACAACATTGTGTCTAATACGCCCCTCGAGATGATTGCTCTTTGAGTGTCAATCTCGGAATGTTTGGGCAAGGATCGATAGACCAGCTTTGGGCACGGATCGATGTGGATCGGGTTGGATTTTGTGGATCGTGCGCTCTGATACCATGTTAAAGTAGATGGACTTTCAACTTAAAACCAATTGGTAATTAGTGTAGTGGTTCATTTATCTTATATATTAGTGAATATTAGTTTCAATATGTGGGACAATCTTGTGTTTAATAAAAAAGAATTAGCTCGACGAAAAAAAAAATCTAAACAGCTAAATCAAAGCACTCTCACAAAATAACTAAAAGACCCTTAAGACACTGAAACTGAACCAAAGTAGGTCAACATTTAAAATTTCTGCGACCTCTCCACTAGACATTCACGGGCTGAAGAAGGAACTAATTCGATCTCAACTAGTTATAACAACGAAAAAAATACATGAAAAAAACTTAAGCGTATGACTGAATCGAGACCAGAAACCTTGATTTTCGACTGGGAAAGCGCCAAAAAATGTCCAACAACTCTTACATGTGAACACTCACAAACTAATCCCAGTTACCTACATATCATATAAGTATCATGGCAATCTAGTTATCATTTTATTCTAAGTTTTGATCGTTTCTCCTATTTTGTATTTTCTATTTTTCAGTCATCACCAAAGCTTATACTCCATCTGTTTCAAATGATCAATGTTTTTTTTTCAAATGTTTTTAAAAAAATACAGATTCACATTTAATAATAGTAAATTATAAATTTCAAAAAAAATATGTTTACTGAATTTTTATTGAATAAAAATTATGAGAAATAACAAATAACAAAATAATATATTTATTAACATATATTTTTAATATGTATGAAAATTCTAAAACATACATCATTTTAGATGAAAGAGAATATATTCTTATGGTCGACGAGTTATTTCCCTATAAGAACTATTGTATAACATGAGATGTCTCCCAAACATTTATCTCATTCTATATATCCTTGAGAAAATATTGAGATTTAAATCTACATGAATGTTAGCTTGGAAAAAATCTGGTGTAGTCACACGCGGGTAAAAACATTCGAACCGTAAAACAGAACAAAAAAACGGTTTTGAACTTAGCATTTGACCAGGTTTTATCCGACCCATTAAGGTGATGATTGTTTAATTAGTTTCTAGAGTTTAGTTTTTGGCTTTTGGTTTTTAGTTTTTATATTTTGGTTTTTAGTTTTTAGTTTTTGGTTTTGTTGTAAATTTTGCCTTCTTGAAAAACTTTAATGGTGATTTTATATATTTTAGAGATTAATAAATTATTAATATTAAAATATCCTTATTAAATAAATAAAAACAAAAATATCATTTATGCCACAAAAAGTATCATTAATATAATTGCTGCATTTAAAAATATTTAATTTATGAAAATAATAAAATAATATTTAAAAATACACAGCAGTTTAAAATATGGTAATATCAATAGGTAAACTTTAAATTACATTCATTTCTAAATAATAGATAATTAGATTTTTATATAAATAATTTATATATAATTTTTCATCTCAAATTTATTCCATATATTCATATAAATTAATTATGATATAAAATCAATAGTTATAATTTAATATTAACTAATATTACACATAAAATAATGCACAATTAATAATTAGTTTCTTGTGAAATTTGGGTTTCAAATTATTTTTATCATAAAATTATTAAAACTAAAATTAAAAAAATACAAAAATCTATATAATAAGAAAATAATTTCACTAATATAAGCTATTTTGTAGTTTTAGAATTTAAATCTTCAATGATAGACAAATTATTTTGTTGACTCTTAGCAATATAGAATATTTACTATTTTGATACTAATCTCTTTTTATTTAATTATCCTATGATAAAGCATAAATATAGTAATGTTAATATTTCACAAAAAAAAACTTTATATAGTGATGCATATGTCACGTTTACATAGTACATTATCTTGTTGCATTAAGTAACCACCTAAAATATAGAAAAAGAAGAATTGGAAGAAGAGAAAAAGGTTAAAGGGAGATCCTCAATTATATTTAGAGTTGATTACATATTTAGACACATTATATTTAGAGTTGGTTATATATTTAGACATATTAGGAAGATCCTCAATTATATTTAGTGTTGGTTACATATTTAGACCAAGTGAAATATAAAGGTGGATATCATAGCAGAAAGCATATGAAGTGTGTCGAAATCTTTTTGATGGAGGCACCACCATGCGGTCATACAAGTCTGGGAGAAAGAATATAAAGAATTGGAAGAAGAGAAAAAAGTTCAAGGGAAATCCTCAATTATATTTAAGGTTGGTTATATATTTAGACACATTATATTTAGAGTTGGTTACATATTTAGACACTTTAGAGAGATCCTCAATTATATTTAGAGTTGGTTACATATTTAGACATATTTTGTTTTTCTCTTACACCTAGAAACACATCTTATTTGTGACACACTTTCTTGTGGATCTTATGGGATGATTTGTTTAAAAAAGCCCTTGAGAAAGACAAAATTGGTTTGTGAAAGGGGATTGATTTAAATAATAAATTGTAAATTCTCATCTTTTATATTTTGAGATCCACATGTATATATTTCTTTTAATATTTTAAATTTTTACAAAATTTAAAATTGTGTTATGTGGACACAGTTTTGTGGACAATATGTCGAATACACTGGACGATACTATCTGAACGAATAAACTGTGTACAAATGAATTGTGGATGGACTGGATGTGAACGAGAGAAATATGGATTAAAACTAAGTGTACATAATGACATGTATATATGTACATAAAATTGGTTAGGATTGAAAGAAAAAGATACATCAGTTAAAAGTGTTAATCCAAAAACCAAAAATATTACATAAAATATTGATGAAAAAAGTTTAGGCAAGATGAAGATATATGTGTGGACACAGACAACATCTTTGTGGACCGACAAATTGTGGACACACATATATCTCTTAAAAGAGTCGTGGACAAAAGATGTATTCCTAAGACTAAAGTACAACAATTATAAGCACAATCACTCTACTCAGACACAACCCAAATCAACAAAGATCCAGTAGAAAAATAATCAACAAAGATCCAGTAGAAAAATAGATCTCAGCTAGAAAACATGATGAAAATAAAACTCCATACCATTAGAAAAAATAAATTGTGAAAAACTTTAACTTTACAAAACCCAACATTACATAGTAACAGATGTGTTACATTATATATTGAACTTACTTTATTTCGACCATCCACATCGAATCAGTCCCTGTCCACAAATTTTCTGCTTTTGTTCATGATTCTAATTCCTATGCCTAATTAAAATTCAACACTAGAGAAAGTATTCAGATCACTACACTTGAGAAAATAATAACGACTATGGAAACAATACTTAGCCAAAGCTACACAATGCAAAAGAAGTGATCTTTTTGTCTTTTTATAAAATTTCCAAGATCAGATTTTTAACCGTTAATAGAGAGAATCCAAAGAATGAAGGAGGAGGAGAGCAGAGATGCCTTATCCGAGTTCGATTGAAAGCCAGATCTTCAGCAAGTCGACGGTGAGCTTGAAACCAGTCTTCTCCGATAAATCTCTTCTTTTTTTTCTCGTTCAAGTTCCTGAACAATGAAATATAACAAAACCAGTCAGGTCTTGTCTCAATTTGCAAGGAGAAGAAGAGATAAAATATTACAAATTCTGGACTATCAGATGCAAGGAGAAGAAGAGAGAAGATATTTAGATGGTTTAAAGTGAGATTAGGGATTTGGCAAAATAAAATCTATACTAATAAAATAGACTAATCGAGGCTCTAGGAGGTGTCCACATCGTTTTAGAGACTTTCTTCGAAAAGATGCCACGTGGCATTAGTTGATCTA
>JABAYD010006307.1:235-13290 GCA_014822095.1 Diplotaxis tenuifolia | reverse complement strand
TTGATTCAAGTTTGGGTCTAGTATTGAGGTTAAAACTAAGTTGTAGGTTAGTTTTGGCAAAAACCAAATTTTTATTTATGAAATGTAAATAAAATAATTCATTAGTTTAATTATTTTCATATTAAATAAAATTATATTGCTGTATCTAACCCTGCAAAAATCGTTATACTTATTCTTTGAATTTGTTGCATAAATAAATTGAGTGTTTTGGTGAAATTATTGAAAAATAGATAAACAGAAAAGTTATTACAAATATATGACCTAAAGTTTTATATTGTTTGAACACAAGATTAGCTATGATATTGTTTGGAAAGACATTTAGTAGTAGTGCAAGGAAATAAATATTAATTAATTTAGTGGGCTAATTTAACAATATATTAGAAGGGTGTATTTAATTTAAAAACTTCAAAAAATTGTTGGATCCATGGAAATGATTATGTTTTAATAAGAGACTAGATAGTAACGCGCACTCATGCACAGAGTGAAATAGCTAATTACATTATTAATTTACGTTGTACTAAGAGATTTTATTGAATATATTTTTTATTAGGAATATATATTGATATATTCGTTCGGATTTAGATGATTTTTTACGGATTTCAAATTTTTAGAATAAGAACTTTAAATCTGATTCGAATATTTATAAATTTTTGTTTGAAATTGGTTTGGATTGGTCGGATCGTAGCAGGTTCGGTTCGAGTTTAAGTTCGGATACCCATTTTAATTATGTTTATTTAACAAAAATCCAAATATATACTTAAATTCTCAAAATAAAACAATATAAAACATAAAAACTGAATATTGTAAGATCGGATACTTAAATTTACATTAAAATATTTAAATTAAATATTAGGATGAAAAATAGGTGTTTTCAGTATTTTAAACATTGTTTTGTTATTCTTAGATATTTACTTGTGACTGTTTGCTAATTCATATTTTGGAATATCTGTAGATATAAAATTAAAAAAAAATAATAATTTATTTTGGGTATCCAAAACATTTCAATTTGGATCGGATTCAGGTTTGGTTATCCGAAATTCTAGATCTATCTAAGTATTTAATCAGTTTTAGTTTGTGTTTGCTATTACTTTTAAATCAAGTTCGGTTGAGTTACGTGAACTTACTTTCTTCTACTAATATCACAAAAAGTAAAATAAGTGTAAAAAAATATTTCAGTTATTTTACATATATAATTATTGGACCATACTTTAAAAATATCAATAAAAACTTTTGTGCACAGTGTCAATATTGTTAGACATGTTTTAAAATTGACGTAGTCTATAACTAATAACTTATATTTTCTTATAATATTATTGAGTAAATATAATAAAAACACGATACAATCGAGTGAAAAAAATTATGGTAGAATAAAAAAAAATTATCTATCTCTTCGCTTGGAACCCGAATTGTGTTTTTCAGTGGAGTTAGTGAATTTCTTTTTAAAACTGTTTCAATCTCTGTTTTTTTTCTAACGATTTTGATTTTGTTTTAAATTATTGATCTTATATGAAAACCTTGTAAAAAGATAATATTTGGTAAATATTACTGAGGGTTCACTCTCTTCCGTCTAGGACTCCTGTGCTGGGGGATTCAATTTTATGTGTGTTGTTTTTCACCTTAGTTTTTTTTAAATTTTTAATCAATCAAAATTATTTGTTGCTTAATAGTCATGTTCGGAAAAGTACGAAACTTTCAATTTTAAAATATTTTCATCCCAACATTTTAATTGATACGAATTTTGTTCCCTTTTCAACGATGATATTTTCCTAGTTACACGAAAATAATTTCTTTTTACTAATGCATAAGTTACAAGTCTATGAATTAAAAATAAATTGATTAAAAATAGTGTTTAAATATATTAAATTATAAATTAAGAAAATTAGTGTGTAAACACATTAATTTTTAAATTATTGTCAGACTGACATATGTCGACATATTTATTACAGTACCTCTCTTTTAACTCATGGTGTTCTATGTGGAGCAAGGAAAGTTCAAAAATCGATCAACGCTTTTTATGTCATCATTATTGATGAGTATCTTACCATGAGTTTTCACCAACTATACTAGTATTTAATAGAAAATTTATCAAAACTTGAAAGATTCATATGAAGACCTCTCAAAATGAATTTATTTTTATTTAGTGGAAAGCAATGTCTTCGCTTGCATAAAAGGATGATAACATTAGATAAATATAACTTGGTTATTTTTGACCAATTTGAAATATAAACATGTGTACGTATAAAAAATTGATGTTAGTGTTTTCTCAAACGCTAAGTAATATATATATATATATATATATATAGCGTCTGAAAAAAACACTAATTTATTTTTTTCCTCATACGCTATACTAGAGATTTCGTCCACGTATACTTTTCTTACATGATGAGAAAAAAACAATTATGGTGAATACTTATTAGCTTATATTTTATTAATTAAAAACAATATAAGAAATTATAATTTATGTTTTCAAATTAATTATAAATGATAACTCTCACATATCATAATATTTTTAAAATAAATTTATACAATTGTTTTGCTTGATTATATTTACTCAAAATTATTTATATTATTAATAGAAATTTATTTTTATCATATAATGAAAATATGACATATAAACAAAACTACCTAAATCATGTAGAAATTAACAAATTCACTTAAAATTTATAACAGCAAATATATTTTCGAAATAATAATTAAATACATAAAGATTATCTTAGTTTCTAAAAATATGATATTAATAATATAAATTATTTTTTATAATATAATAAACTATGAATGAAATTATTAAAAAAATTAAAAATTGAAAATGATCAAAAATGTTTTATTGAAGAGAAAAATATAGTTTTATACCACTAGGGTTAAATAACCCTATACCTTTTTGTTTAGAATTAAAGTGTGGTTTTGGGAGTGGTTTTAAAATATTCAAAAAATAGAAAATAAATATTAAATATTTTAAATAAAATTCGAAAAATCATTTGAAAATCATATTCAAAGTTCAACGGTATTAAAAGGATATACATTGGACTAACTAAAAACGCCATAGGTTTTGTCAAGTTTATGTATGTCCAAAATGATCTTATTGCCTTGGGAGATGATCATGGGAACAAGACCTTGCTACATGATCTCCAAGAGGTCATTAATCCATTTCAATAATTTACAGCCAAGATAGTAACATTGTACATGGTAACTAATTATTATCCTTCTTTTTTTATTCTTGTTTTTCAGTTCACGCTAGATGATCCTGTGGAATATCTCATATCAGTGGAGGGTGACTATGATGATAATTCTGGATTTATAACCATGCTTAGGTTCACTACCAACAAAGAAAACTCTAGAGTTTTTGGAGTTGGTTCAACATCAAGCTTCACACTCCATAAGAGTGGACACAAGATCGTTGGGTTCCATGGAAAATCCGGTGACATGCTTCATCAAATTGGGGTCCATGTTCTTCCTATCAACTTTAGTTGACTTCTTTAATGACCTTTTTTTCTGGTGCTCTACTCCGCTTGTTGCATACAATGTTTTTTTTTGTGTTTTGTTTACAATGTTGTTGTGTGTGTCTTCAGATGTTCCCATAATCTCATTTAATATGACAGTTTTCTTTTTTTCTAATTAAGTCCCTATTTTATAATAAGCGATGGCATATCACAAAGTGTTGATACCTCCCATTATTGTGTTTAGATTGTTAGGAATAGGTTTTCATTTTTGTATGCTTACCATGAAATTTATCATCGGAAAAGTAGTTGGTTGTTTCCGACGTGTTTGTGGAAAACTTCCGATGAAGTTTGTTGTGATAATTATTATTCAAAAAAAAAAAATAAGAAGAAGAGGTCATAATTTATTTCAGTCTAAAGTTTCCTTGACCATATATATATAAATAAATAATGTTTGACACTTTGGCTATGTTGACCTAATTAGTCTCTGAGAAGATGTGTTCAACGGTGTGAAAGTGAAATGGTATTCGTATCTGAGAAGTAGTGGGAACCAATCTGATATATAGTAAAGAGAGAAGGTTCTTGATTCTGAGTTTTCACCATAGACATAGAGAGATAATCACAAAGACTTGTCTTGATCATGTTTTGAGAGAAGGGAAAAAGATAGATAGGGTTGAGGAATAGAGAAAAGAAGCTTTACGTTAATAACTCAAGTAAAGATTACGCTGCATGGGACGAAGGAAGATGGAGAAACGTTACTTTTGATCATCCGGCAACGTTGGAGGCTTTGGCTATGGATCTTGAGGAGAAAGAAAGAATCAAAAAGGACCTGATTAGGTTTAGTAAGGCTAAAGATTATTACAAGAAAGTTGGTAAGCCATGGAAACGAGGTTATATATCTCTTGGATGGACCGCCATGGCCAACTTACTGGGATATGATGTTTATGATCTTGAACTAACAACTGTAGCCGATAACTCAGAGCTTGAGAAACTAATGTTGGACACAACAAGTAAGTCTATCTTCGTGATTGAAGATATTGATTGTTCTCTTGATTTGACTGGACAAAGAAAGAAGATGAAGGAGGAAAATAGTGAGTACCATGAAATGGATGAAGATGAGAAGAAGGAAGTTAAGAAGATGTTGAAGAGAGAAAGGTGTGGCAAGGAGAGTAAGGTCACGTTATCATGACTATTAAATGCTATTGATGGGTTGTGGTCAGCTTGTAATGGTGAGAAGATCATAGTGTTCACAACTATGGATAAGGAGAGGAGAGAATGGAATACCACATTGAGATGTCTTATTGTAGGTTTGAAGCTTGTAAGATAGGTTTGAATGTATGTATATAGGTAAGGTATTTATACAAGACATATGAGATCTTTGATAAGATCAAATCTAGATATAGATAATCATTATCTTAAGTATAGTTAGATAACTATTAAACTATCATTATTCAAACTATACTAATACGCCCCCTCAAGATGGACGAGTCGAAGTGAGACCAATCTTGATGAATAAGTCGTGAAACCTTGCGCGCGGAAGTGGTTTGGTTAAGGCATCGATCTGCGAGCTGATCAGTGGAGCTAACATGTGACACTCGAAGGAGCTTCTGTTGTACAAGTTCTCGAACAAAATGATAGTCTAGGACAAGGTGCTTCATCCTTAAGTGAAACACTGGATTGGCTGCCAAGTAAATGGCTCCAGTGCTATCGCAATATAGGGTTGGTGTTGTGGTGACTGAGAAACGAAGTTCTTTAAGCAGATGAGCAATCCACATGACTTCTGCTGCTGTAGCTGTAAGACTTCTATACTCTGCTTCCTTGCTTGACCGAGCGACTCCTTTCATTTTCTTTGAGCTCCATGAGATTGGTTGCTTGCCAAGATAAACAATGTATGCTCCTGTAGACGTGTAGTCATCGTGATCTCCCTCCCAGTCTGCATCTGAGTATGCGTGAAGTGTGAGTGGCGTGTTGCGAGAGAAGAACAGACCTTTTGTTGTAGTGCCAACGAGATATCTAAGCACCCGCTTCGCGGCTTCAAGGTGAGTGGTGGTAGGACATTGCATGAATTGTGAAAGTCTGTTTACAGCGAAGGCAATGTCTGGTCGTGTAAGACATAAGTACTGCAGACTTCCTACTATTGCTAGAAAGTTGAGTGGATCCTGAAGAGCCACTCCTCCTTTTTGAGTCAGAGATAGCGTAGAGCACATGGGAGTTGCAACTGTCTTGGCTCCAGTCATCTTTGTTTTGGTGAGTATATCAACAATGTATTTGGTTTGTGTAAGGGAAGTCCTGCAGGGGTCCGATGAGCTTCCATCCCAAGGAAATACGAGAGATCACCGAGATCCTTGAGAGAGAAGCGAGAAGACAAGTACTTGATGAACTTGGTTATTTCCGTCAAGTTGTTGCCTGTTACTATGATGTCTTCAACGTATATCAGAATGTAGATTAGGAGACTTCCTGAGCTGAGTACGATCAGAGATGCATCCGCCAGAGAGTTGACAAAACAACTCTAATGAGCGCATCACGAAGGGCATTGTACCACGCCCTAGGGGCTTGTTTCAAGCCGTATATGGCTTTTCGAAGTTTGCAGACGTGGTCAGGTTTATCATTGTCTATAAATCCAGGTATTTGCGTCATGTATACTTCCTCCTGGAGATCCCCTTTCAAGAAAGCGTTGTTGACATCTAGTTGCTTAAGAGCCCAGTTTCGTGCCACTGCTATTCCAATGACAAGTCGTATCGTCGCATGCTTTATGACCGGACGAAAGGTTTTATGAAAATCTATCCCTGGCCGTTGATGAAATCCTTTAGCTACCACACGTGATTTAAGGCCTTTGACGGTTCCATCAGGGTTGTATTTGATGTGGTGGATCCATCTGCAGCCTACAATGTTGGTGGCAAGTGATCTTGGGACAAGATCAAAGGTTCTGTTTTGGACTATTGCATTGTACACATCACTCATTGACAGTCTATATCTTTTGCCTTTTAGAGCATGTGCCAGATTGACAAGTTCAAGCTCTGCAAGTATGGCGGCTAGTCCATACTTTCTGTTTGGTTTGGTGATATTGTTCTTGGACCTCGTTATCATGGAGTGTTGGTTTCTGAATTGAGGTGTGGATTCTGTTGTTGTTGTTGTTGTTGTTGTTGTTGTTGTTGTTGTTGTTGTTGTTGTGTCTGATGTAGTTGATGTGGTTGGTACTGATGCAGCGGTTGGTGAGATATCTGAGACCGGAGGTAACACTGTCTTTGTAGGCTCCAAAGGTGCTGCGAATGACTGACTGAATATATGAACAAGTGAAGCTGAGTTTGAGAGGTTAGACGGAAAAGAATCATCAGACACATTAGTGGATTTTGAAAGAGATGAGAATGGAAAGATAGACTCATGAAAGACAACATGACGAGATATGAACACTCTAGAGTTAGGGACATCAAGACATAGAAAGGCACTCTGAGTGAGTGAGTAACCCAAGAAGACACATGGGGTTGAGCGAGGAGTGAATTTGTTGGTGCCATAAGGTCGTATCCACGGGTAGCAGAGACATCCAAAGGTGCGGAGCTTACTGTAGTTTGGTGGTGTGTGAAACAGGATTTGAAATGGTGATGATTGTGTTAGTACCGGAGTTGTCATGCGATTGATTAGATAGACTGCAGAGGCAAAGGAGTAGCTCCAATATGTGTTTGGGGCATCCCTGCGTGTTGTAAAAGAGTGAGACCTGTCTCCACAATGTGTCTGTGCTTACGTTCAGACACACCGTTGTGCTCCGGCGTGTGAGGTGGACTTGTGTGATGAGCGATGCCATTCTATGCTAGATACGACCGAAGGCCAACAAACTCGACCCCATTGTCAGAGTATAGGGTTGTGATCTTTGTCTTGAATCGGTTTTCCACTAGCATTTTGAATGAAGGAAAGATTTGATCCACTTGAGACTTAGCTTTCATTGGAAACATCCAAGTGTACCTAGTAAAATGATCAACAAATAGTACATAGTACTTATAGCCATCAATGGAGTGAATAGGAGACGTCCAGACATCTGAGAATATGATATCAAGAGGACGAGATGATGAGAGAGTAGTATGTGAGAATGAGAGTTTATGTGTTTTATTGCTGTGACATGAGTTGCAGGGTAAAGAGGAAGAAGAAGACACTGGTTGATGAAAACAAGATATCATATTATTAAGAGTTTGAGAATTCGGGTGGCCTAAACGAGAATGCCAACCCAATTTTGAGGTTTTAAACCAGGAGAAAGGCAAAGCATTATTAAAAACAGATGTGGATTCAGTCGGCCACTCGTAGACACCTTTACTGGCCTTGCCGTTGATTAGTGTTTGCCCCGTTCTGAGATCCCTCACCTGAAATTCAGAGGGACACATTTGTACCATAACATTGTTAGTCTTGCAAAGCTTATTAACTGAGATAAGGTTCTTCTTCATTGATGGAACACATAAAACATTAGTAAGTGTTAAAGGTCGAGAAGAAGAGGGAAGTTTTGTTAAACCAGTATGTGTGATGGGTAGTCCAGTTCCATTGCCTATCATGACATCATCTCCTCCTTGATAAGGTGCGTGAAGCGACAAATTGCTGAGATCTGAGGCAATGTGATGTGAGGCACCACTGTCGAGTAACCAGGGTGATACTGACATGTCTGATGTACTTGCGGTTGTGTAGTGAGCCTGAGGATTCCACTGAGGATGAGCCATTTGTTGAGGAGCGTGCCATTGTGGTGTTGTTAGAAGCACTGGACTTGGACGGTATTGTGGAGTGTATTGTGGAGGAGCAGAGGAGTAGTGTGGGCATCGTCGTGCACTGTGCCCTTGGGCACCACAAATCTGACATTTACCGAGATAGCCACGACCTCTGCCTTGATATTCTCCATGAGTAGGTGATTGTCCTCTGTGCTATGGACGTTGAGTTTGCTGGTTTTGTTGATATTGACGAGTCTGAGCAGTGTTGGCAGTTACTGGAACGGAGGAACCGTTAACTTCCTCTGTTATTGTGAGTGTGTGTTCACGTATGAGGAGCTTTTCATGGAGTTCTTCGATGGTAATAGGAGTGTCACGTCCATTCACCATCTCAACAATAGCTTTGTAGTCATCAGTGAGTCCTTCCATGATGTAGTCTAGTAGGTCTTCATGCTCTAGCGCTGCTCCTAGTAACGCAAGTTGATCAGACTTGGCTATGATTCCACACATGTACTCAGTGATGGACTGAGTTCCTTTGTTGCTCTTTTTCAGACTCTGTTTGAGTTGTTTGACGTGTGCACGTGAGGGTTTGCCGTAGGTATTATGAAGTAGCTTCCATATTTCACGAGTTGTGGTTGATCTTGCAACCACGGGTTGGATATTGAGAGAGAGAGTTCCAAGTACAGCACTGTAGAGTAGACGATCTTGTCTCTTCCAAACTGCAAGTAATGGATTTGTTGTGACAGTGCCGTAATCGTCGGTGATTGTCTCCGGAGGGGTTTTATCTTCTTCAGAGATAAAGACGTCGAGTTCATGAGCTTCTAGCAAAGTTTTGACTTGGAGTCTCCACGTGATGAAGTTTGTTAAAGTAATCTTTGTGATCCCATTCATGTTGAGAGAGATTACGGACGATTTCATGTCTGAGGGATTGAAAACGAGAGCCAATTTGGCTGAGGCGTTGCCTGAGTTTGACATGTTGCTTGTTTGAAAAAAAAAAAGAGAGAGCCGAGAGAAGAGAAAAAATTAGGTCAGAGGTTGATCGCTTGCTCTGATACCATGTAAGATAGGTTTGAATGTATGTATTATTAATGTATAGGTAGAGCTGGAAATTTTAATAATAGCCCGCGGGTCCCGCCCCGTTTGACCCGCCGCGGGGCGGGTGCGGGTCATTCGATTTAAAAAAAGTAAATCACGGGTGCGGATGCGGGTTAAGTATATTTTATGCGGGGCGGAAACGGATTGATCGAATTTTAATCGCGGGTACCCGCTAACCCGCAAAAATAGAAAAAAATACAAAATTTCGTTAAAATTACTTAATTTTTTAAAAAATATTAAATTTTAATTAAAAATATATTATTTATATTATATTTTAGACAAAAGATAAAAAATAATTATTATTTTTATTATTTAATAAGAACTGCGGGTCCCGCGGGTTACCCGCAAAATTAAACAGGGCGGGTACGGGTAAAATATATTTTCTTTGCGGGTCATGCGGGTTAAATTTTTGAATTGAAAAAATGACTCAACCAGCTGCGGAGCGGGTCGGGCGGGGCAGGTCGGACCCGATTCCCAGCACTATGTATAGGTAAGGTATTTATACAAGACATATGAGATCTTTGATAAGATCAAATCTAGAGATAGATAATCATTATCTTAAGTATAGTTAGATAACTATTAAACTATCATTATCCAAACTATACTAATAAAGCGTTTAAGGTTTTGGAGAAATAGAGAGGTTGGTGGAGGAAACTGATGTCTCCAGCTGATGTTGCTGAGAATTTGATGCCAAAATGTGATGAAGAAGATGCAGATATTTGGCTTAAGCGTTTGGTTAATTCTTTGGTAGAAGAGAAGGAGAAAGCTGAGAGGAGGAAGAAGAAAATGAAAGCAGAGAAACATGACTGACTTTTATACAGGAGAGGAGAATGGTAGTAAGATTTGATCGCAGATCGAAGACTAACTGCAAACCTTTAAGCCAAAAAAAGATTTGATCGAAGATATGATAAATTAATAGTAACTATTGTTGTCTAAGGTTGTACTTTAGTTAGGTGTATTCATCATTATTTTCTCTATTTTTATTGAAAAATAATTCATGCTATCCTATGTGAAATTGTTCTTCATACATTTGTGGAGCAAGGAGAGTTCAAAAATGACCAAAGTTTTTATGTCATCATTATTGATGAGTATCTTACCATGAATTTCACCAATTAAATTAGTATTTAAATAGAAATTTTATCAAAAACTTGAAAGATTTATATGAAAAACTTTTATAAATATGCGAGTATTTAAGAGTTGTTTGTTTCTCCGTCCAGATGAACCGTTTTGATGGAGATGAGAGTTTTGTTCGTTTAGACATTAAAAATATAGTTCATCCAGATGGTTCAAGGATTTTGCTTGCAGTAACGGATGATGCCGTACTAGTACTTTGGAACCGCTTTTTGGGTTTCCAACCCCGAACTTAGGTGCAGAAGCATTTAAACTTTAATAAATAGGTTATGGCGTTTCGACATGTTAATGTTTTCTAACGCTAAATATTTAAAGCAGGAGGTCTGGTTAGGTAAATTAATGACACCAGAGCTTTTATTTGATACGGGTCATAGTTTTGCAGTACCTTATGGCTCATAGCTTTGTACAAACGGAAAGATGAGCAGACATCAGATTATGATCCAACCTCATTTTTATTTTTAATTTTCTGGTGTATTCATCAATGTTTTCTCTATTTAAAATGAAAAATAAATCATGGTATCCTATGTGAAATTGTACTTAATACATTTGCGAAGCAAGGAAGGTTTAGAAAATGATCAAAGCTTTTTATAAACTTAGGTCTAGATGTGCAGAATTTTGTTGTACGTGAAAATTTTATGCTGTTACAGTAGCGAAAATGTGAATCAGAAACACACATCGAAAAGTTTGTTCACAAGGTGAGCTAGTGTATAAACACCAAATTGCTGGTGCTTAATGTGGACGATCATGAGGAAACAGAAGCTTTCAAGGCGTGAACGTGTGAACTGGAATTCGAACGTGAGTAGAAAAATTTGATATTCAACCTAATGCGAGGGCGAGTAGAAAAATTTTCACTAACTTTCCATAGGATTTAGAGTATATTCTTCAAAGGGATTTGGAGTTGAATTCTTGATATCTTCTCAAAAATATTGAAATAGAATTATTAAGTACAAATTTTATAAAACCAAACTAAATTATCTTGTTTAAAGGTATCCCTTTCAAAGACTAAGAGATATGTTTGAAAACTAATTATGTAGGCTGGCTTGTACAAATAATGCATTATTGCTTCCTATATTCAAAAATGACAAATACTATATATCCAATGCAAGTCAATATTAACTTTTGATTAAAAAATGTTAACTAATCGATGCAAGCGATTCGCCATATGTAGAGACGTGTACTTATAACGCAATATATTTGTTTTCTGTGTACTTATAACGCAATATATTTGTTTTCTATGTTAAAAAAAGAAGTATACAAGAGTTTAAAAAAAAATAAACTATATGATATATCCAATGCAAGTTACTCTACGATGTATGCACGATGTGTTTGGGCCATGTGTACTTAAAAAAAATAAATTTATAATTATATCCCCAAAGAAGACTTCAGGTAGTATCATTCAAGTTGATTTTAATAGGTGTATAATTATACTTTGTCAAAAAGGTAGTGTAATTATAAAATATTATCCAAATAATTTTCAAAAAAGAAACAAAAAACTATATTTTTGTTTTGTTAAAATAATATTTATAAAATTCAAGTCGACCGAAGTATATTAACTGTAGGAAACTAAATTTATTATGTAATTAGATTCTATCTATATTATTAAAATAGAAGTTAAAATTTCTTTCATGTGATATTTTATTGGATTATTCTTAAAAAATTTATTAAATTTTATATAACATAATTATAGTATCATTTTTTAAAAAAAAATTTATTTAGAAAATACATAAATATTTTTATGAAAATTTCAAAAAAAATCTTTTTAAAATCTTTTACAATCTTTGTAAAACTTATTTTCGAAATTAGCTAATTAAAATTAATTATCATAAAATTTAATTAAAATTTTAATTCATTTTTTATTTATATAACCTAAAGATTACATATTATTAATAAAATATATTCTCAAGTTAGAAATAAAATAAAAAAATATGTAAATTAGTACTGTTACATAATAATGTTTTTTTGAAAAATATTTATAAAATACAAATTTATAAATTTCATAGTAATAATATTAAAATTCACCCAACCACTATTATAAAATTAGATAATATATAACATCAAATTATATTAATTTATTGGATAAATTTTATTATATAACCTAAAATATTTTAGTATTCAAAAAACTCGCACAATTTAAGTATTATTACATGATAATTTTAAAAAAGTTTTTACAAAAATACAAATTTTATAAATTGTACAGTAATAATATTATAATCCATACAACTATTATTATAAAATTAAAACTATATAACATCAAATTATATTAATTTATTGATAAATTTATTATATATCCTAAAGATTACAATATTATTAATAAAATATATTCTCAAGTTTATCACAAATATGTTGTCAAACACACTCGATAATGAAAATATAATTTAAAACATCCAATTTAGAAAGAACGGTCTGAGTATTTTACATCTTTTGTACATTTAAAATTTATAACCATCTTATAGTATTTTAAACACAAATAATTACTGGACATACCACTCATTACTTATTCAATAACTAAAAATATATTTAAATTAAACTAAAATATGAATTGTAGATTCATAAAAGAGGTAAAACTTGCCTATAAAAGAATCGCCCATCCCTTAGCTTATCGACCACCATAGTAACCATAGTAGCCTCTGTGTTCATTCTATCTCTCTCACCACCATTAGAGGTCAGCTCTCTCTCTCTCTCTCTCTCTCTCTCTCTCTCTCTCTCTCTCTCTCTC
>JABAYD010006303.1:0-16688 GCA_014822095.1 Diplotaxis tenuifolia | reverse complement strand
AAAACAATGGAATGTACGTACGTGGCCAAATAATCCCTGTTCACGTGGCAGAAATTAAGTGGAAAAAGTACAATGCCAAGTGGAACTGGTGGATGCGCCTCAGGTGTAATGAAAAAGGTTACGTGGAAGGTGTATATTTGGGCCGTAATGTAAAGCCCATCACGGTTGAGTAGTTGGGTGATAACTAAGTGGTCCCCTATTGGTTGCTATAAACCGAATACAAGGCTATTTGAAAGAGTTTCAAAACATTATGATTTTCCCAAAGAACTGACAAAGATATTTTATGTCATATAGCATTTGATAACAAAAAAGTTTGTGGGAATCTTCTATAACTAGAAGCCTTTCTAAAAAGAGTTTGAAAACATTATGTTTTACTTAATTTGTAGGAATCTTACATACTTTTGTCCCAAATTTCATCACAATTGCGTTTTAATTTGGTTAAAATTGTGGAAATATGTCAAATTTGTTAGAACCACAAAAATATATGAGGGAAAGCCTTCCAGTTAAAATATTGGGACTAGATAATTTGAGAGTGCTTTTTGACAAATAAAAAGGAAACATTTTCTTCTCTTTTTATAAAAAGAAAACAAATTCAATCTTATGTTTCTTTTGTAGTTGGAATTTTTATGTGTGTGTATTCAAAGTAAAAGCCATAAAAGCCTACTTACAATCACTTTACCAACCCAAGTTATTCCATATTCCGACCCATTATATTTGTAACCCTGCCATAAATTTAAAGGAGAAAGATGTAGGAGTTTCTTGCAAAGTAAATCAAGCGTTACAATACCTCTGACATGAGCTTAATGTAAGAAAAAAACAATCAAACAGATTAAAAATGATCAAAAATTATTACAACCAACACGAACTCACTATATGGTTTGTTTATGTACATCATACAGAAGAAGATTCCCGTAAACTCAACCCGTATTAAGCAAAACACACTCAACAACTGTCTTCAGCTTCATTAACCCTAACTCTCTCTTTCAATCTCCCTCTGAGCCATCTGCAGTTCCTCTTCCTTATCCAACAAGGCATCTTTCAAATTTGGTTAATATCAGTGGTGGCCGCTGAACCGTGCCATGCATGTCTTCTACCATCCCTCTCCATCCAAATCGTGTGAATCACAACTTGGAAAACATACCGTAGCAGAAATTGTTTAGACCCTGAGACTGTGTTAGTCGATATTAGGTTCATAACATCATCCCATATGCAGGTGTAGCTTCGTCCCATTAACTTCCCAGCTAGGTTTTTCCATATCTCCTCAGTGTAGCCTCGTTCTGTCTCCCAAGCATCAAAACAACAGAAGCCATGTGGGGCCTGTCCTCTGCATGGGCTTGAACACACAAGAGGCCAAATGCCAAAGTCCAACCCCAGGAAACTGTAAAGCTACACCAAAAGGACTGTCTTGCGAGTGTGAATACTTGTCCCCAAAATGTTTACCAAACAAAATCTAATTCAATTTACTATTCAAATTGATGATTATATTTGGATGAAGCTATTTTTTATATTTATAATTTCAAATCCTAAAAATGGATTTAATACTATGTTTTTTATAATTTATTCTTGTACCAATAAATATTTGATGTCATAGATATGGATATTATGTCCTTTAATTTTTTTTTACTTAACTTATTAATTCCTATCTTACACATCGATCTATAATTAATCAAAATATCTATGAGATAGTTCTAATTGAAATATGGACCGGTAGTGTCATACATGTTGAAGCAAGATGAGTTTAGTGGAAGAGATATCAACAAGAGGTGAAGAATGAAGTTTAGTTGATTAGTCTCAGTGTGGTGCTATTGCTTCCGTAGTTTCATGGTTACTTGGTCATAAAGAAGTCTTCCCTTGTATGGTTACTTGGTCATGTTGTAGGCATTTTTGTTTCTTATTGAATTACTTGTGGAACTCTTAAACTGAAAAAAGGCCACATTGTCCAGCAAAGCTATGAACATGCTTTTTGTTCCTCCAAGGTCAATTGATGTGATCATGTCACGTTATTTCCACCTTTGAGAATTCTTTTTCTTAGTTTTGATAATCAATAATTTGTTTAAATTGATAAATGTAAAACCTAAAGTAAAATTTGCATAACTTCTGTGTAGAATGAATCAATGCCTAAAGTCAATAACTTCTTAAAAAAAAACATGGAAATGTTAACCAAAAACAAAACGCTGCAAGCTATTTTGATATAAAATAATGCATTAAATGTTGACAATTGATTACAAAAAGAAATATGCTAAAAAAATAGTAAGATTTCTTAAAAAAAAAACTAAATTATAAAACAGACAGTGACGTCTCTTGTGACTTGGCTAACAAGAAACCGCTATAAATAACGGCTTTCCAAGACTTCTCTTGTCAAACTCGACTCGATTCAGCTAAGTTTGAGAGATATGGACAAGGAAATGGATCAAGAACTGGAGTGGCTCGAAGCTCAAAAGATAGAGATAAGCGTTGACCTCTTCTCTGCAGCCAAACAACAGCTTCAGTTCCTTGGAGCTGTTGACCGGAACCGGTGGCTCTACGACGGCCTTGCACTTGAAAGAGCCATCTACAGGTAAATAAGTTATGGTTCTTGTTTCAAAACTTGACTATTGTGTTGATTTTTGTTCTTGTTCAGATACAATGCTTACTGGCTTCCTTTGCTCGCTAACTACACCGAGTCTTCGTCGACCTGCCAAGGACCATTAGTCCCTCCTCTTGACTGTGAATGGGTTTGGCATTGCCACAGGCTTAATCCGGTAACTCTTGATATCTATAAAACATCTTTACTCGGAAATCTTTGAAAACACGTTAAAATTCTAAATAATAAAATACTTAATTATTCTAAATAATAAAATACTGCAACTTTATTAATGAAAATTTGAGACTAATTACTGAAAATTCGTCGTGTTACAATAAAAAAATGTCTTTATCAAAATATCTACACATTATCCAAGTTCAAAAACACAAGTTCCAAAAAAAGTTAAATATACCCTTCAGGAGCAGGTCGTTACATATAACCTGTGTTATTAACCATTCCAGGTGAGGTACAAGACTGATTGTGAGGAACTGTATGGGAGAGTCCTTGACAATTCTGGCGTTTTATCTTCAGTAAATGGAAGCTGCAAGTTACAAACTGAGAATCTATGGAAGAGATTGTATCCTATGGAGCCTTATCACCTTGACTTGGATAAGGCAATCTCAGAGCCAGTTCTTGAGAAACGCACCACCAGTTATGATCTTGTTTCAGCTGTCAAGAGGCAATGTCCATTTTACTACCAGGTAAAAAAAAGAAGAAAAATGCCGCGGTCGCTTTTCTTGAGTTGCAAGGTTCTCTAATAGTTTGTGTTATCTTTTCTTACAGGTTTCAAGCCCTCATGTATACAATGAAGTCTTCCTCCAAGAAGCTGTGGCTAGATACAAAGCGTTTCTTTACTTGATCAAGAGAAACCGAGAGAAGTCCATTAAGCTTTTCTGTGTTCCGACTTATGATATTGATCTTATCTGGCACACACACCAGCTCCACGCTGTCTCATACTGCAAGGACTTGACCAAGATGATTGGTCATGTCTTGGAGCATGATGATACAGACTCTGACCGTAGCAAAGGTAAGAAGCTTGACACTGGTTTCTCTGGAACTACTTCTCAGTGGGAGGAAACATTTGGTCGAAGGTATTGGAAAGCCGGTGCTATGAACCGAGGCAATACTCCAAAGCCAGTCACAACGTCTCCTTGTGTTTTCTTGGGGAAGAAGTTACTTGTGAAAGAGGATGTAATCAAGTTTCCTGAGGTGAAAGTCACTGAGGTTGTCTTGGAGATTTTTGGAGTCAAGAACCTACCAGACACTCATGAAGGAGATGTCTTTGTTGTGTTAAAAAAAACAGAACCTGATTCTCTGTTTGGCACCGAGCGTAGGCTTAGGGTTTTATCTAAGTCTTGTGGTGAAAGGCAAGTTGCTATGTTCAAGTGTGAACCTAGAGGAGAGCTTAGTTTCCAACTAATAATGTCTTCTAAGCCTAAAACCTTATTAGGTTCTGCTTCTTTGTCGCTTTCTGAGTTTCTGTCTCCAGTTACTAGACTCTCTGTTGAGAAGTGGCTGGAGTTAACAACACCAGTTCAAAGGGGAAAGGCCATCTCTCTACGAGTTGCCGTCTCCTTCACTCCACCAACACGTAGCCCGACAGTTTTACACTTGGTTCAAGCAAGACCATCTCTGAAGGACTCTAGTTTCACACGTGTTGTTGATGAGACAGAAACACAAGTGATCAGTCTCCATATGAGGAACTACAACAATGCAAGACAAGTGGTTGGTGTGAAAGAGAGTGGTGAAACTCTTGTTCTGGCAGAGCATGATGGGTGTGTCTGGTCTTTACTTGACTCAAAATGGTCACTTAAGCAAACAAGCAGTCCTGATGGTCCTGTGTTTGAGATTTTTGGTGTGAGAATGTTGAAAGTTTATTATGGAAGGAAGCTTGAGTATGAGACAAAACATTGCAAAAAGCTAAGAAGTGAGGAAGATTTCATGACAGCTGTTGAGTTCTCAAAGCAGCATCCTTATGGGAAAGCAGTGGGGTTGCTAGACTTGAAGTTTGGTTCTTTTGAGGTAAAAAATAAAAGGTTTAGCAACTTTGAAAACTCAAAACGCACCGTTTTATTTACTTATTATGACTTAGGGTTTTTGTTTTGGTATATATATATGCATGCATGCAGGCTAATGAGAAATGGTTGGTTTTGCCTGGATTATTATCTGCTTTCATACTCAATGATCTTCTTAAGAAGGAAGGCTTTTGTGGAGCTGAAAAATACATAGCGAAAGGAAATGGAATAACTAAGAAGTTAGAAGAAGAAACAATGAGGCATGTGAACACTAATGGCGGTGCTAGGTGCTTGTCCATGGTTGAAGAAGAAGGTGGTCATTGTGGTGGTTGTGGTGGGTGTGGAGGATCATGTGGCGGTGGCAGTGGGTGCGGAGGAGGCGGTGGAGGATGTGGTAATATGATGACCAATGAAAATGTTACCACAGGTGGCGGCAGCTGCACTGGCGGTTCCACTGGCTGCGGTGGGTGCGGTGGAGGATTTAGTAATATGATGACCAATGAAAATGTTACATCAACAGTGGCAGCAACAGAAGCTTCGATGGACGCAGTTGCAGCTTGATTATTATTATTTAAATAAAGAAGAGCGATATTAAGTCATATCTATGGCATGTTTAACAAATGGACTAAGAATATAATAAAACTGATATTGAGATGTATGGTTATGTGTTTTGAAAAAAAAAAAATTTTAAGTTGTAATAAAATATATATAGTTTAACGTTTTCTAACAGTGTATATATATAATGTTAGAGGAATTATAAATATAAATTTTATAATATGAATACTATAGAATGATCATAGCTTTAAACAAAAAAAAGTGATCATAGCTTTTGGATAACAATGAACATTTTCAGCATAAGTGAAGACTCGAGAGTATTTTGGGGTTGGAAAATATGGGCTAAGGGTCTCCTACCCTTTGAAGCAACATTTGTTCTTTATTGGAATGTTATTTTCACATCCGGGCTACCGTTTTGGAGTTTTCAACTCTTGTCAGCTAACAACAGATCATCTTCAGAGATGGTTATCAACCGATTTCAAATTTCATTGGTTGGGTATTTCAACATCGTCGAATTTGACTCTAATGTGTTCTTTTGAGCATGGGTTATAAGATTTTAAGTGAAGTTTCTCTCGGGTTTCTTTTCTCCTTTGCCCCACTTATCTTTCATTATATTGTTATGTTCTTCGCTTATCGTTTTGACATAAGAATTTAACCTTTAGGTTAATATAAGAGTTTGATGTTCAGGAAAAAAAAGAAAAATAGCCAATAGATGGAATTTCTTAATTTTTTGGAATTGGAAAATTAATACAACCTTCAATTTTTCACCAAATGCGAGTGTGATACAACTGTTGACATATTCTGACAGTATAATATTTATGCTATTTTATGTATAATCTCTCACTTTTGCATTCAATAAAGCTATTTTATATATTAAAAAAAACGGTTCAGAGTAAAATGAAATTTCGTTTCATACAAATACACAAGACAATAAACTAAGAATTTGAAGTCAAATTGAGACTGAAAGTACCAAAATTTGAATGTATTAGCAGCACATTAAGATCAAAAGAAAAGAACATGATAATTCTCATATGACCCCAGTCAGATTATGAAATTACACTCAATTATGAATGTGAGGTATTAAGTTAGGATTGTTGATTGTTTATGGTTAGTGGTAAAATAACGGACCACACAACATTAATCTTTTTTTTTGTCAACTTGGTTTTAAACATAATCGGTCCAACCCACCATATGCTTTGTCTCCCGAAACCTTTTCTGAACCCTTAAGCTATGTTTATAGTAAATTAGTAGTATATTTGGTTATACAAATACAAAAGAGGCTCCATGTATTCATCATTACTCATTACAAATCATTCTCTTGACTTGGAGAGCATACCGACAGATTCTAATATTATATAGCATAACTTTAATTGTAAACAAATACATTATTTTTGTTATTTGTCGAAATTATGTGTTTCGGGTCAACATATAGTGGTTATGATGTTCACCAAATCTTGACTTTAATTATTGATTGTGAGAATATGGAGAAAACATATAAAATTTGAAGTTTTGGTTAATAGCATAGGGTTCAACTTGCAGTTAGATATACAAGGGTTTGGTCTATAGCGTTTACAGTTTAATCGAGGTAGGAGAATGATTGGAGTGCTTGGTAGCGTTTTATGAGATTAGTTTTAATTTTAACTTTAAGTACTTTACAAGATATTAACATATACAAAACTCAAATATACGATGAAATTATAATAAAGAAAGAAAAACATTATATAAAATATAAAATGTCCAAGTAAACTGCGGCAAACATGCCCCTTGTGGCCTCTTTGCTTGGGGTACATGTGTAGTGTTTAATTACGCGTAACCCTACATTAATATATAAATGACGATTGGGATCGGGCATGTAAATTAAATAGTATTATTTTCTGTTAAAAGTATGAGATTTTGCTTGATCCTAGCTAGTAGTAAGACTCACGAAATGTAAGTCTCTTTTGTAAAAATCAAAAGTTCGATGATTAGTTTGGTCAAATCCATTAATTAAATACGTAATGAGCATTATGTGAGTTTTATAATCTCACGAGACTCAATCTTGTGATCTCTACAAAATGTTCACAAAGTCTCACTGAAGTTTTGGTCAATGAAAAAATGATAAGATAAACTGTTTTTAATATTTGACCACAAATCTCAATAACATATAGACATATACAACCATTTTGTAACTAATATATACAACCTTTCGAAGAACATTCATGCAAATTTTTTTATGCATACATACAAATATACAAACATGGGATGCAAAGATATGATGCAAATGGATGTACACGCATTAACTTATCTGTTTAACTCCCCCGTAAGATTTAGTTCTGGATCTGCACTGGCATACACTTGGTCATAGTGAAACATAACATAGCTCACTTTAACAAACGGAAAGAACGTAGCTTAAAACGACATATTTATAGTCACTCTTCCGTAAAGATTAAAGAAGTTTTGTTGAGTATCATTTGGTCACTGAAAAAAAATACTACTTTCTAATAAATCATATTAATGTATACTTGTTACCTGTACAATATTGAAAACACATGAGGTCTAAGCAATGTTAACACTTGATAATACACAGTACGACACATGAAGTCTAAAGCAATGTTAATACTTAATAATATACAGTAACATATACGCCCGTTTTTAGGTTTTGAATTTTGGGCAATAAAATTATATTTAAAGTAAATGAGTAAATAGTTATGAAAGCAACTGGTCCAGGTAGAGAAGGTTTCGTCGATAGGAAGGATCGTCTTCGTTTCGCAAAACCCTATATTTAGTATCTTGCACCTGCTCGTGCATGTCACGTGCCGCACGGCTCCTCTACCTCCACTGAATAGTTTTTTAGTCTAGGATCGAACTTTAGATAACCTAGTAAGAAGTTATGTCATCAAGTTTATTAAGAACATTAAAGTAGTCCGTTTAACAGCTATACAAATTATCTTTGAGTTCTGGACATTCTTGCGGGTCTTTATAAATCTGGATCATTAGTCTAAATTAACTTAGCTACATGCATGAGACTCGCCCAATTGATACAGACTTATGTGCGAACTGTTGAGTAGCTATTTCTCGGTCATTACAGCCAAGTCAATGAGTACAGAAATCGCATTAGTGAACATACGATTTGATTCTATCTTGTTTTTGATGTTTATATGAATTATAAGAAAAAACTAGATCCGGACCCAGAATTTAATAACGTAGAATTATCTATTATCTAATTTTATATTAATCATTTTAGATAGCATATAATTGTTAATCTAATTTTTTAGATATGTTAACTATTTCACTCTTATATAAATGTAGTAAGAGTTTAACATATTCTAGCTACTAACATATTATTATTTTTATTTTAAATAAATGCAATTTATATCCTTTGAATAATGTATGTTAAGTTATTAATGAAATATGATTTTTCATGTGTAATTCCCTATAATGTTTTATTTTAATATAACAGATTAGATGAGTATAGAAAATATCAATAACATAGAATTACTAATTTTATTTACAAATAATAACTGGATTAGTTAATAAATGTTATATTTTTCTACTAACTAAGAAATTAGTGAATTATTTTATAGAAAAAAATATTAATAAAATTTCGTATAGTATTTATTCATCATATTTTTGTTAGAGTAATATATATAATTTAAATAAAAAGATATTAAGCTGTAATCAAATTGTTGAAACTATTTTTATATTGTCTTGTAATATTGATAAACACATTAAATGACGTTCATACATTCAGTAACCTTTTGATATTATCTAAATATACATTTATTATTTAAAAAAAAATCAACTTAAAAAGTTACATATGAAAAAATTATGTGATTCTTTTTTTATAAGATGGAGGATAGAGTAAAAAAAAAGTAAGTACCGGAAGGATAACAAGTAGTATGAAACACTCACATGCATTGGCTTTTGAATAATATTTAACGAGTTGCAACTTTTTAATTAGGATTTTTAATTAGTAGGTCTCATGTATAATTGGTAACCTAATTCACATTTAGTAGCGGTAGAGGTTAATCTCAATTCTCTACCACCATAACAAATAATTAACCTAATTCACATTTAATATTTGCAATTTTGTTATAACAATCGCCATAAAACGACTAATGAGTGAGTACACTTCTCAAGAATGGCCTGCTAAATGACACACACACACACACACATTCTTACATTAGCTAAGTAAGAGTTTAGAGTTAAGTAAACGTTAATTTATTTACATGTCTCCTCTGGCCACTGGTGCGGCTCGCCTAGACGCTCTAGAATAATTCGTTAAGTTCAACTAATGTTTAAAATGTTTTATTATGGTATAAGATGGTTATTTTTAGTGATAAACTAATTATCATAATTTACAGGGTATATGATTCCATAAGTCTTTATCCATATGTCGAAAGAGTATAGTCCATATATTTAAATTCAGTGTAATAGGTTTGTTGGAACTTGGAGCTGTGATAAATAAATTATGCATGTCGTTGTGAATATAATTAATGTTTCCACTGGTTCTAATTGAAGTTTTTGGACCGTTGTTCTGCTGGTTCATTGTCCTTCATTTTTTTATGTTGATACCAAAATTACTTTTGATTATAACGACATCAAACTAACAAATGAAACTATTTATACAAGATTAGATAAAATAATAAAGCATTCTAAATCTACAAAAGCATCCCCACCTTATAATACTACAGTAAACTAATTGACTTAAAATGGTAAAATGTAAATGTTATCCTAGCTGTAGTCTATAATTATACAATTGCGTGTCTAAGACATTTTCTTTAATTATGTTTAAACCATATGTGTTATTAGTATATGTTTTCACTTCGGAGTAACATAACTAAATAGTAGTAGTTGGTAGTATATGTATTCGGTGCAGCACATGGAGCAGAAAGAAACAACCAAAATGTTCTGAAACATAGGGAATGTGCGATAATTAATATATACTTACAATAATTAGAGTACTAAGATAAATCTAGTGCTAAGTCCTAACAATATCTTTTGTTATGTCCTAAATGTTATATACCTCCAAATCTTCTTACTTAAACAACATTATTCATTCAAACGACAAGATATTATACATCAAATACGGTGTCACTGACACACATCCCTTTGGCGAGAGACATGACTCTTACTTAGTCGCCAAAAAATGGGTTACATAATTTATTTTGGGGCTAAAGTTTGATATTGGTGAAAAGAAATAGGCAATGTTATCAAGTGTCAAATATGTAAAAGTAAAACCATTGTGTTCAGATTTTACACCATAGACAATTAATACACGTGAAGCATCCAAATGCATATGTGTGAATCAGTGCATGCAATGTTGTACGTTAAAAGCTGTTGTAAAACATGTGTGTAAGAAGAAAAGGAAAAAAGTGCTAAAAAGGCATAAAATATATAAATGGACCAACTCAATACGACACATTCTAAGTAGAAAGTGCACATATACTCAGTAATGTAGGCTGCTGCTACGGTTTAGGCGTCTCTCTGAATAAAGATCATCTTCTTCTTTCATTCACTCGCTTTTTTCATTTGTTATGGCTCCCTTATCTTTTACTCATCACATTTAATCCACCTATATTCATCAGATTTAAAACAATAGAGTTTTCACTAGCTACGAGCCTACGACTAAGTGAATAGCAACAAATTAATAATTTGCATAACTATACAGACATAATTTATATTAATTAGCTCATCATTCATTTGACTGCGTAATAAATTTAACCATAGAATATATTGTTGTAAAAAAAAATTAACTAACGCATTTCACCTAGCGACAGTGAACTACACCAACTATTCGGATCTAGAATAACATTCGTAGGCTCTTAGGGTAAGTTATTATATTTACTCCTAGGGAAATGCCGATGGATCTCAGTCTATAGCCAAGAACATTAGACGAAGACCAAAGCCAAGCAGTAACTTTAAAAACTAACATCTTTTGAAAGCTCATTTTCTTTTCTAATTTTCTTGAAAATAACAAAATATCTTGATAATCCCAATAATTAAATTTCACTATTCTTTTGATTATGAAAGAAAAAAAAAAGAATGAAGGCCGCTTTATGAAAAAAAAAACTCAACCCCACCATTTTCTCCTGTTCTTTGTCTCTCCCACCACCACTCTCTGTATTAAATGTCTTCAATCTTCAACGTTTCCCATTAAAAACTCAAAAACATTGTCTTCCCCTTTTTCACTCACTAGAAAAGACCAAACACAAACAAGTTTGAAGAAATGATGAATGGTTTGAAAAGAACGTTTTGGATTTCCAAACATAGAAAGACAGACGATAGAGTTGACGATCGGGCAAAACCCACTTCAATGTTCGGCTTTTTCTCTAACCCGTCTACTCCAAAGTCCGAGACCCGACCCGGTTCATCTAGCTCCACACTTCGTTGCCAGAGTTGGGCCGCTACAGCCGTTGCCACTCCCTCACCCTCTCTTCCCTCTAGTCCCAATCTTCAGTGCAGAACTTCCGGCGACGAAACCCCGACAACGCCTAGGAGAAACAGAAGCCCTCTCTCTCTTCTCAGCCTTTCTTCCCCTTCATCGCCCAAATCTCCGGCGAGCTTCTCTCTCCTCAAATCAAAACTCTGTTTCACTAAAGTAAGTACCCAACTGAACTCCAAAAACAATCTAAACCAACCTAACCGCAATTAACAATAACAAAAATCTCTATTTATTTTTTAGCAGAGTAACGGCAGCAGATGCGGGATTTGCTTACAGAGCGCGAAAGCAGGGAGAGGAACGGCGATATTCACGGCGGAGTGTTCTCACACTTTCCATTTCCCGTGCGTGGCTTCACGCGCCTGTGATCTCAACCTACTCGCCGCATGCCCCGTCTGCGGCGCCTCGTGGAGAGAGACATCACTCCTCCCACTCTCTCTATCCCCGGGACCCGGATCCGAGTCCAGGACCCGGGAACTGATGTCAAAGAAGTCTTTAAGAGTCTACAACGACGACGAGCCTCTGGTCTCCTCTCCAATCTCGCCTGCCCGTTTCAACACCATACTCGAGTCAGACGAAAACGACGAAGACGACCAAGACGTTAACAACGGTTTCAAAGGCTTCTTCGTTAACACGCCGTTAAAGAAACAGCTAACGGACTCCGTCGACGTCAAACTGTCTTCGGAAGCGGCGGTTGTGGCCGTTGGAAAAGGCAGCGAGACGTACTCGGTGCTGATGAAGATCAAATCTCCACCGTTGCCGACGTCGCGCCGCAGGCCTCCGGTGGATTTAGTGACGGTTCTCGACGTCGGCGGGAGTAAGGTGGAGGCGGTGAGGCGAGCGATGAGGCTGGTGATCTCGTCGCTCCGGGAGAACGACCGTTTGTCGATGGTCTCGTTCTCGTCGAGCTCGAAGCGGTTATCGCCCCTTCGGAGGATGACGGCGAACGGGAGGAGAGTGGCTCGTCGGATACTCGACGATATCTCCGGCGACGGCGAGGGGATGAGCGTGAAGGATGCGGTTAAGAAGGCGGCTAAAGTGATCGAGGATCGCCGGGAGAGGAATCTGTTCGCCACCATCTTCGTTTTAACGGGCTCGGCCCATCAGGCCCATTTAGATTTCGTGTCGTCCACGCGCGTGTCTCAGTTAGAGATCCCGACGCACACTCTTTCCCTCGGCGCGTGTGTCACGGAGGACGTGTTTGCCAAACGCGTTAAAGGTTTGTTGAGTGTGTCTGTGCAGGATCTTACTTTACAGCTCGGGTTGGTTTCCGGGTCGGGTCAAGGGGAGATAACGTCGGTTTATTCATTATCGGGTCGACCGGTATGGCTTGGGTCCGGGCTCATTCGGTTAGGTGACATGTACGGGGAAGAAGAAAGAGAAGTGTTGGTGGAACTAAAATCACCAGCATCCGGTGGGTCCCACAGAATCATGACCGTCAGATCTCGCCACGTGGATCCAACGACTCAGGAAACAAGGGACTCGGATGATAGAGCGCTTCTGATACCACGTCCCGTAACCGTCAGATCATCATCCCACGCGAACATTGCACGGCTCAGAAACGTCCACGTCAGCACACGAGCCGTTGCGGAGTCTCGGAGGCTAATCGAAGCCGATGATTACTCGGGCGCTGAGCGGATGCTGACGTCAGCTCGAGCCTTGCTGGTGCAATATGGCTTGAGTTCAGGTGACTCGTGCTTACGTGGTTTAGACAGTGAGATAGCGGATTTGAACCGGGTGAGAGGAAGACACGTGGCGGTGAAGAGCCCAGAGCCTGTGGCGGCTCAGAAGGCTGAGCCGTTGACACCAACTTCGGCTTGGAGGGCGGCTGAAAGGTTGGCTAAAGTGGCGATCATGAAGAAGCATATGAACAGAGTCAGTGACCTTCATGGGTTTGAAAATGCTAGATTCTAGTCTCTTCTTCTGGTGTTTTGTTTCTCTTTTACCCCTTTTTTTTCTTGAAGTTAAAGTTATGTAATGAAGTGATACAAAGAAATAGAATGGTAAAAAAATGGTATATGGAACATATTGTTGAGTCTTGCCAAATGTTTTGAGACTAGTTTTGGATATACGATATTTCTCAAATTGTATAACCTTATTCTTCTTCACTATGGATGGGATAATATAATTACACAAAGTGTCATTTTGACATTTAAAAAAATTACAAGACAATTTATATTTATTTTAAATTTTAATATTAACTGCCAAATGTATTTATCTTATCAATAATATTTTTTGCTTTAAATGATATTGAGTAAATAGTATAATTAATAAAATATAATACTTTTTACTTATTTTGAATATGTGTCAAATTTGTTAAAATGATTTCTCATCACTGAGGGAGTACTATTATTTATACCTGTATAACTCAATGAGACTATTTTATCTTAACCTTTTTTAGCTGATGTGATATAAAGAAATAATGTTGTAAAAAAAAAGTTTGGATATATGACATATATAATTTGTGGGTGCTCCATTTTGTATATAAAAAGGTGAAATTGGGTCACAAATATTTTCTTTAGCAACGGCGGAAATGGTGTTTGCTTTTTGTCTCATGTACTTTGTGCATTGAATAGAGCTCATGATGATACAGTCTAACCTTTTAACTTGTACTCCCACTTATTGTGCCACTACTGTGTTCCCCATTATAATTTCACAATTATGTTCCCCATTAACTACCAATAACACTCTTCATAGCCAATCAGTCAAAGTGAATAAGAATGCAAAGTGCTCACTCACCATTGTTTTTGGTACGTTTAATCTGGATAGGTGTGCTCCACTCATATCCAATTGTGAGTGGCATACAATGAATTGAACTATCTTCATACCAATTCAAAATGATGATCTCCTTTAGCATTTAGTATATGCAAATTCAAATAAACAGAAACAGAAAAAAAAAGTCCTTTGAATACAAAATTATGAAGGATTTATGGTCACAGACTCACAGTAGAAATGAAAATGAAAAAAAAAGCTTTTGATTTAATTTAATGCTCTTTCTCGTAATCATCCTTGGTTCCAAAGTTCTTGCACCATATCTGTGAAGGAATGGGACGTGCCGGCATGTGTGGCCTTTGCTGAAAATCAAAAAAAAAAAAGGCTATATGATTCTCAAAACTAATAGATTAGTAACATAGCAATAAGACGAGGGAGAGAGATACCTCGAGCTCAGCAGATTTTACAGCGATGGGGATGCAGACAAGGAAAACACCAAACATAGCAAAGGCTGTGTTACGACTCCATACGTTCGCTCTGAAATCGCCTCCTTCTCCTCTCATTGGGTCTTTTGAATTTACAAAAGCCCATTAAAAACGAAGAGGAAGCCCAGTGTTGGTCTTGGACTTACAGTTGGTAGTTTTTTTTGTAGGTTTTCGACTTTGATGAATAGACCAGTGTAGTGTAGTAACGAACATTACAGGTTGCATAACGTCGGAGTCATATAATTGCAACCAATGTTCAAGACCTAATATTCAAGAAATCGTTAGGTAGTTGTTGTTAAAGTTGGATCGGGCAAACACATTGGTTCCTTCTGGTCCAATTTACTTAGTTGATTAGGAGCCACTACCTAATCACATTAATCTAGAATTGGACAATTACAATACTGAGCTTATATGAAATTTATTGACTATCACTACATGCATGCACGAATATATGTATAGGTTTAAATTTAGTAGTTGTCACTAGAAGCAATTTAGTAGTTGGGTAGAAAATAACAAAAGAAGATAAATATTAGGGATTTACCATATTTTGGGAGAAAAAGATAGTAATAAAGAAAAAAAATATAAAGAGGAAATAGGATATGTAACTAAATAGGAGTTTTGTGTGTATACGAAATACAAATATTCTTTATTATTTTGTACTCATTCGCCCATGCTTGCATGCAAATTACCGTGTCTCTGATAAAATTATTCTTATTCGCAATACTTATGCTTGTGAATAACAATTATTTTTTTGTCTTTGACAAAATAGTTTTATTTTTCTCCCAACTTGTGAATATAAATCATAACGTTCCTTAACGTAACAGATTCATTATAAATATGTTAACAAAATTTTTTTTTATCCCTCTGTTTCAGTTTATATTTTGTTTGTATAAAAAACATTTTGTTTCAAAATAAATATTATTTTATAACTTTAATATATATTTTATTATTTTTTATTTTTTATATTTTATATTTTATATTTTATATTTTATAATAAAAAATATAGTTTCAAGATATCAACATAATACATAAAACTTATTTTATTTTCTAAAATTAAAATATCATTAATAAAAATTTGTTTTAGTTGTATAATAAATTAAATATGAAATTATTAAAAACATTACACCGCTCACATATCCAAAATATTTTTAAAAATATAATCAGATAAATATTTTTGTTTTAGTTATAATTTTTTATATTTTAACTTTTAAAATATATAATATAAAATATAGTTTCAAGATACTACCATAATAAAAAAGAATTATCTTATTTTCTAAAATTAAAATATTATTAATAAAAATTTGTTTTAGTTAAATAATAAATTATAAATAAATTATTAAAAACATGACAATAAACAAAATTACCTAAAATCATAAGGAAAGTACATTAAAATAATCTTATTTTCAAAAAATATAATATTACTAATATAAATTGAGTTTGAAATATAATAAATTATATTATATAATTAATAAAAATATGACAAATAAAAATTACCTAAAATCATTTAAAAGTAGACAAATAAGTAATTTATAATATTATATAATTAATAAAAAATATGACAAATAAGTAAAATTACCTAAAAGTATTTAAAAGTAGACAAATAAGTAATTTATAATATTATTCATATGAATCCGTTTATATATATAATAAATTATATATGATATCATTGAAACTATGACACATAAGTAATATTATTTAAAATTATGAAGCATGTGATAAATTAGCAAAATCACTTCATAAATAATAAATAATAGTATAGATAGATATATATTGTATTTTTGTTAAAATATTTAAAATTGTTACCAAAATATATGCGTGGTACGGTTATAATAATTAACTTGGATTAAGAAGAATTAAAAAAAAATTATGTCTTAATAGTATAGATCTTTGCGAAAAAGATGTTATAAATCCATTGTGTGGATTGCCCATAACCAAGT
>JABAYD010006280.1:0-10852 GCA_014822095.1 Diplotaxis tenuifolia | reverse complement strand
TTAATTTTCATTTGTAGTTCAAATAAAAATAAGATATTAGAAGATATTATTATTAAACTATATACGATATGATAAATTTTATTAATGACTGAATGATCCATTTATAAAAAAATCACACATGAAGTGAGTGATGACTTCTTCTTTTAATATAATAGATTATCAGATTAAGAATGTAATCGAGGATTAACCGGCTGGAAACTTGATCGAGAGATTAAACCGGAATCCAACTTCAAACTCACATCGAATTTATACACTAGTGAGATTATATAAACTCATGTTTCCTTTCAACTTCAAAATAAACAAAGAATTTATACACTGATAGTGAAACTAACTATACAAAACATCTCAATGTATAACTTTCCAAATCAGTTCGCAAGAGGATCAAAGGAGAAGAGCCGTCTTTGTTCATCAGTAGGATTCCTCAGCAACCTACAGAAGATCAAAGAGGCTGCAACAACTGATAAAAGAGACAGAACAGCAAGAAACCCGAAATGAGAAGCGTCATTAGCCGCAATGGCTACTCCAAGCATCAGTGACTCAGCTAGACTAGCCACTGATATCTCAGTTGCACCAATGAGGTTAGCTTTGGACGATGGGATTCCAGTTTGAAGAATCTGAGCTCCCACAACACCATAAGACATGTGGCCTAGCCTTGATAGTACCTGCAGTTATTACCCCTTTTGGTCAAACACAGTGTTCTAAAAATCAAACTAAGCGGCAAATCGGACCATATGAAATAATTTTTCTAGAACAATTTTTTCTAAAAAAAAAAATCGGTCTAGGTGCCCACCTAAGCAATAATCGAACTAGGTACCCTCTTGGTCAAACACAGTGTTCGAAAAATCGAACTAGGCAGCAAATCAGACCTAAACGAAAAGATTTTTCTAGAACAATTTTTTTAAATAATCGGTCCAGGTATTAAAAAAAATCGGTCTAGACGCCCGCCTAAACAATAATCGAACTAGGTTACCCTCTTGGTCAAACACAGGGTTCCAAAAATTGAACTAGGCAGCTAATCAGACCTAAACAAAAGGATTTTTCCAGAACAATTTGTTTAAACATCGGTTTGGGCATTAAAAATCGGTTTAGGCATTAAAAAATCGGTCTAGGCGCCCGCCTACACAATAATCTTCTGTAAAGCGTCTAATTACTGCAAAGAGAGGAAAGAGGAAAGAGTAAAGAGTGAACTTACAATCATAGACAAGAAGAAGAAGAGTGGGCTCGTTTGGGACAGAGAAGAGCTCAAATACACAGCAACAGCTACACCAAGGAGAGAAGCTTGGAAAAACAATCCTACCGCACCCGCCTGGGACCGTTTTCAAAACGCAATTAGCCAAGCTTGAACGCTAATACATCTTAAAGAGACTTAATACCTTTAGAATGCCAAATCTTTTGACCAAGTTTGCTGATAAGAATGTTGCAGCTACTCCCATCACAGCACATAGTCCACTGAAACCCCCAATAACTGATGGATTCACACCTGTTTGAAAAAAGAAAGTTTAATGGCAAAAACTCTCACTTGGGGATATCATGGTTTAAAGAAGAAGCATACTTCGTTGTGTTAGAAACGCAGTCATCAAACTTCCTGGAGTGAGGACGATGTTGAAGCAGAGAAGGACATATGCAAGGCTAGCGGGAAGAACTGGCTGTTGAATGTATTCTTTCCATCCAAGCTTGATAGCTTCCATGCCCAAATCAACTGATGAACAAAGAAAAATGGTGTCTTGATATCTACTTGCTTGAATCATATAGTATGCTTTATCCAAGTATATTATAAAGTAAAATGTCTTCTTACATATACTTTCAGTTTCAGAATGAGATTCTTCGGTAGCAGAACTGCTCTGGGAGCATTTAGGACGGTCCAAAACTCCAGAGGAGAACTTGTTGGTCAGCCATATGAGAGCTGTCTGAAAAAAGAAACACATTTTGTCTATTAGAAACACATTGTGTTTCCTTTATTAAGCTTCATAGACCGTTTTTTCAGTGTTGGACCTAACCAAAAAGTGTATAGGGCATTACTACTTACCATGGTTGGCAAAGAACCAATCATTAGTGTGGCAGCAAACTTTAAGCAGGTCACAGGGTCATATCTTGATAGGAGGATTCCAAATAACATTGTCCCAGCGATCTGTTTTAAGGTTAATACAATCTTGTCATTTGATGAATCAAAGGTGTTCAAAGGGAAATAAAACACATAAAAATTAGTATACCTCGCAAAGCAGATCAATTCTGTTGAGGACAGCATTTGCTTGTGCAAGAGCAATTGGTCTGTTTATGCCAGCCAACTACAAAATGACAAAATAATTACTTCAGACAATCTTTCTTCTAACAAAAATTAATATTTATTATATGGCATCACAGAGAAAGCACATACCAAGACAACCCAGTCACGTTCTATGGCGACTCCAGAAGCTATTCCACATAGTGTGTCAATGGCTCCTGAGAATATCAGTGCAAAGAACCAAGGCTGCAGAAGTATTGATGATCCTAGTGTGGAAGGAACGGTGTAAGCATGCATTATCATTCCTGCAGACAGCACTTGAGCAGCTGCCTGAAAAATAGATACAGGAGATGTTTATGACAGAAGTTGAAGGATAGTAATTAACAAGTCATTTGTGATCCACAAGTTTGACTAATTTCTTTTTTTTTTGTAAATCTAATTTTTTATAATTCATCAAAATTAAATTCATAACTAAATTGAAAAAAATAAAAATCTAGATAGAAAAACTTAATGTATGATAAATAAACCAATAATTTGTTAAGCACAGCCTATATAAAGTTTCTAGTTAAGGCCTAGCTATTTCTTGAACATTGAAAATTCTAAAATGCTGAAAAAATGATATACCTGGACAACATTCAAGGAGATATAAGTAGGAACTCTGGGACTATGGTCCATAAACTTCCCAACCACTGGACCACCAATAATTATCGCCAACTTGGTCACAAACCCCATGACTGCCACAGGTAGTAAGCTCGGATGCAGCATTGCTATAGCAGACGGCCAAGCAAAATTCCAAAGTTGCTCAACCAAGTTCCCGACCAAACAACTCGCATACAACACTGACAAGTCAAGTAAAAACATCATCACGCCATGTAAGATATGGTCTCTAATCTAATGAACTTAAATGAGAGAGAAAGCTCTAACCATATAACCCTTCAGGGTGAGCAGGCGTGGCTGCAAGTGCAGTCTGCTCTTCCTCAGACAAGACCTAAGAAAACAATAAAAATTGGTTTGGTTAAAGCAAAGGTTTTGAATCTTGAACCCTAAGGTAGCGATGTGACATACGGGGAGTGCTGTTAGGACGGTGTCTACGTAAGTACACTCGGTGAGTAAGCTTAGAGACTCGGTTACAGCGATGTTGGTGTTATCAAGATGAACAATTGGGATTGATGGATGATCCTCTGGTGGAGATGGTAAGTCTTCGTCATCAGTAGTAGTGATGAACTCGTGACACACATCTGTGTTTGTAATCGAACACCTTGAACTAAACCTGTTTAACCTATCATTAAAGTAAAGGTAAAGTTTTTTGGTTACTATTCATCTCATCAAATGCAATAGACATTGTATGAAACTAGTTTCAGTGTTCTAAAAATCGGTTTAAACAGCGCCTAGGCGGCAAATTGGAGATTTTTTTCCAAATCAATTTTAAATTATTGGTCTAAGCGCCCGCCTAAACAATAATCTTCTATAAAACATCTAATCACACTGCCTAGATATTTCTAAAACAATGAAACTAACAAACTAACAAAGAGACAAAACCTAGTTTGAATGTCTTGTCTGAAACTTGGTAACACAAGCCTATCAATGAGTAAAGCAAATTCTTGCAAAGTAGCAAATTACATTCATCTCAAAAACGCAATAGAAACTGTATGAAACGGGATTCTCACGGGTCTGAATCAACAATCAAACTAACAGAGACTAAACCTAGTTCGCAATGTCTGTCTGAAACTTGTTAATAATAAAGAGTAAATACGCAAACCTGCGAAAATGAGATGAAGCTGATGAGGTGAGACTTAACCATCTAGAAGACGGGAAGCGATTACTTCGAACTCCATACAAAACCACCGGCGATAAAAACCGTGTTCTCTGGACCGGACAGTGAAACAGGAGTTCGAAAGACGGTGATTGTCTGAGCAGAGCCATTGAAACAACCATTTCTTGAAACTAATTCTCTTCGAAAACAAAAAAAAAAAAATCAAATGAATTCGAATCGTCTCTGGATTATTTTTTCCCCTTATAACTTCATAGCCATTAGATTTTTTCAACCACAGGGAAAAAAAAATCCAGAGAGAATCTTTTGGTTTTGAGAATCTAAAGAAAGAGAAAAAAAAACCTTATCTATGGTGAGGTTCATCACCGTAACACGAAAGACTTCTCAAGTGGGCAATAAGGCGGAGAGGGTTTGTGTAAGGGAGATTAAGCCACGTAGATTTATATTTCACCAATTATATATCCACGTGGCGTACCAAATCATCTTTTTTTGTGGTTCAGTAAAAAGCCCATTAAAAACATAGACAGGCGATGTAATGATGTTATAGCTAAGATTAATTTCTGTATTTTTCTCTTGTCTATTAAGAAAGTCCAATAAGGTAACTTTTGTTTTCTAGAGAAAGGCCAGCCATTTTTTTTTTGTTTATGGTTCTTCTTCTGGTCAAATTTGGATTTGAAATGTAATTTTAATTCATATTCATGCATCCCAGCATTCTATATAAAGTAAAATTCTAAAGAGATTATTTTCTAAATGTATATGTTCTAAATGAAAATTTTATATATTTTCTTTCTGCTTATATGGTATAATCGTACATTTGGAGAGAAAGAGAGCTTCTACTGTTTTCATTTTATCATTACATTTTGATATGAACACACAAATCATTAAAAATCTTTGTCAATGATTGAACTTGAAATAATATATATATATATATATATACAAATGTATATATAAATTTTGCGGATTCTAATTTATTTTAAAATATATAATTGCATCATCTATTATATACATATGTTTTAAGAAAATTAAGAGTCATAAACACTGATATTTCCATTCAGCATAAATTGGAATACATAAAAGAAAACAAGTTCAACAGAATCTAAAACATTTATTTTTGAATCCCCCTACCTCCCTGACATAAAACATTATATGTCAATAACCTTTTTATTGACTACGTCAATGATCTTCAACATGTCATTTTTTGAATCTAGATACTCACCCTAACCCTTCATTCCAACACCGAAAAATAAAGGATGCTAACTTTAAAATCCCAATACATACCAACAACCATGCCAGCCACAAGATTCCTCCTATTCACAAATTCTTTAATCCATGTTTCACACGTAGCAAAAATATCTTCATGAACGTCATTCCAAAATGAAATAGTGTGGATTGTGTCTGTATCGAGATCCTTCATCTTTAAATCGAAATGACCAGTCCTCATATGTGATAAATACATGACATCTTGTATGTATCTCAGTATAGTGGCCTGGTTTGAAAGTTGGAGGTTGCCTCTGTACGATACTTCGTGAGGAGATAGGGTTTTGATGATATCCCAAGGAGGACGGATCTCGATTTCTTGAGGAAGTAGTTGATCATTGTTTGGGTTTTCTTCTTGGTGTTTTGTTGGAAAGAAGGTGTAGAACATTGTTTTGATCATCTTTGAAGTAGATACAAAAGACCTTTTTGTTGTTTCTTGTAGTTTTGTGGTGATCTAAATTGGATGATTATATATTTATAATGATTTGGTTTGGTAAGGCTTAGGGTATCTAAGACCGGCTATTGGAAAAGGCCAATGAGGTCTTTTAGAGTTGCGAGAGCCCAAATGTATATTTGATTTAATGAAATGTATACTGTTTTTAAAAAAGATCTTATTAGAGTTTAAATCAATATATACATTTGGACTCATAACTCTAAAAAACTTTTGCGTCACATTGAACCTCGTGCAAGTGTTATAAAAAAAAAATCTAAAAGACCACATCAGCTTCTTCCAATAGCATATCTTATCTTTGATGGATAGTCTTGATAAAATGTGATTTATGGGCTATGATCTATTAGAGAAAGAAAACTCATTTTTAGGGTATAAGTATCCAACACACATTACACAGTAGACTTTCTATAAATTAATAATTTTGAAATTTTATTAATTTATAAAAATATTAAGCTACAGAATCTTTTAGATTTGTTTATTTAAAGTATGTGTCTATGTATAAAATGAAGAATACTTAACTTTATAGTATATGCATTGCTTATATTTTATTGATACCAAAATTTGTATTTTTTATTCGATTATTTGGTGCTTACCCTAAATGTAAATACATTTTATGTGTAAAATAAAAAATAATATCAAAATACTTATAAATATTAAAAAGTAAAGATAAAATCCATTATAAAATAAAAAATCAACTAAGAAATATATTGATTATATTTATATAAAATTATAAATGCTAATTATTAATTTAAATTTATATTGAGGCCATATATTTATCTAAGTTTAAAAAAAAATTATTATCTTATTATTTTATCGATTTTTAATTATATTTTACGCTTATCCAAATTGCAACCGATATAATTTATTAATTTATAGAGGTTCTACTGTATTTATGGGTTATTTAAAAAGACCATTACAAATACTGTAGTCTTTTTTTTTATCAACTACAAATACTGTAGTTTAAAATTAAGTAAAGAAGTCATAATAATTGCCAAAAAAAACGAATTTTATCTTCCGGCCCATTTATCAGCCCATTAACGAGAACCGCCTTTAAGACCGGAACACATGAACTAAACTCATATCTCTCTCGGTGTTTCCAGATTTCTCAAACTCCTCCGTCTCTTCGCCTTGTCGGAAGACTTCGATTCCACTCCAAACCTTTCCAACGATGTCAAAAGATCACCAAACAATCGCAATCAACGATGCGGTTCACAAGATCCAGCTCTCTCTCCTCAACGGCATCACTTCTCAGAACCAACTCTTCTCCGCAAGAGCCTTGATGTCTCAATCAGACTACGAAGACGTCGTCACGGAACGAACCATCGCTAAGCTCTGCGGCTACCCTCTCTGCAGAACCTCGCTTCCCTTAGATGTTTCAAGAAGAGGGAAGTATCGTGTGTCGTTGAAGGAGCACAAGGTTTACGATGTTCAGGAGGCGAGGAAGTTTTGTTCCTCGGAGTGTCTTGTTAGTAGCAGAGCTTTTGGGAAGAGTTTGCAGGAGGTTCGTAGTTCTGAGTTTGATATGGGGAAGCTTAGTGGGATTTTAGGTTTGTTTTGTGGTGAAGGTGGTGATAGGGATGTGGAAGAGGAGGGTTTAGGGTTAGGGTTAGGGTTGGGTGAGCTTAGTATTTGTGAGAAGAGTGATGTGAGAGGTGGAGAGGTGTCTGCTTTGGAGGAGTGGATGGGTCCTTCTAGTGCTGTTGAAGGTTATGTTCCTTTTGATCGAAGCAATTGCAAATCCAATGATGGTAAAAAGGGTAAGTTTGATGATGAACGATACCACCATCACATGATTTGACATTAAATAATGTATTGAAAACTATATGAATCACATGACAACATCGCTGAACTAGTATGTGTTATGTTTGCTAACACCTTGTGAGAATAGAGATGTTATCATGTGATTAATATAGTTAATTAATTTGTGATGTTGCTAACATCATCAGCATAGTGGCTAAGCTCACCGTTATTGAGAATAAGGATGTTGTCATGTGATTAATATAGTTCGTGTAACCGGATAGGTTATTATGTTTCTTCGTGGTTTAGTCTTTGTCTTAATGTTGCTTATAACTATGAGATTGGTATTGACAGATTCCAAGGCTAAGAGTAAACAAAAGAAGCACGAGGATCCGCCTCTTAACGAGATCGATTTCACTAGCACTGTTATTGTTCCTGGAGAGTGTAGTGTAAGCAATTACAACTCCAAACAGGGTAAGTTCGATGATGAAATATCCTCTGTTTGGTTTTGTTTTACCATGTTTCTGAGTAGTTTTGGTGTTTGTCTCCATGTTACTGTCTTGACAGATTCCAAGGCTAAGGATAACCAAAAGAACCAGGAGGACCTGCCTTTTAACGAGATGGGTTTCACTAGCACAGTTATTGTTCCTGAGGAGTTTAGTGTTTCAAAGGTTCCATCACAGACCAAACAAGCTTCTCCTATAGCAAAATCTGAGGATGGCCAAGGGAAAAAAGCTTCTCTAACACCAAAAAAATCTAGTAAGCAATATGGAGGTGTTAAGAATAGTAGGTCTTATGATCTCTAACAAATGTAGCTGAGTTTGTTACTTGTTCTTGCTTAAAGGTATTTGTGATGATTGTTAGACCAGTCTTGCTGATGTGTGTGGCAATAGATACTGTTATATACTATGCTCTCTCTTTTTATCTATATGGTTTTGAAGTTTCACTGCGCATGTGCAGGGTTTCGTCGTGAAAAAGAAAAGGAAAAGATGGACTTAGCGAGCTTTGGGTTTGATGAAATGGGTTGTGCGAACTCAATCACTTCAAATGATGGATACAGTGTTGAATACAGCGTGTCTAAGCAACCACCAGGTTCAAAGGAAGATCCTCTTAGTGGCCAATTAAAAGATGGTCCCACAGTTATAACGGTCATGGAGGACATTAAAAGTTCCCTGGTTGATGAGATGGGTGTAATGAGCGATGGATACAATGTAGAGTATAGTGTGTCTAAGCAGCCACCATGTTCAATAGAAGATCCTCTAAGTTCTCACCTAGAAGGTTCTCAGAATGCTCTACTAGGATCATCCTCTGGTTCTAACACAAAAGCTCATCATGAGGATAAGTGTTCATCAAGTGCAACCGTCACTAAATCATGCCTTAAAGTATCTGGCTCCAAGAAGCTTAGCCACTCAGTTACTTGGGCTGATCAGAGTGGTAGTGGCCATGGTGATCTTTGTGAGGTTAGAAGCGATGATATCAAGTCAGGTCTTAACCTGTCTTCTACTGATACAGAGGAAATCAACAGTGCATCATGCCTTGCATTAGCAGAAGCTTGCGCTAAGGCGTTGAGCCAAGCTGCTGAAGCTGTTTCTTCAGGAGATTTAGATCCAAGTGATGCCGGTAAGTCCATTAACATACGTTGTGGAGTTCAATAAATTTCTGAATTTGTCATGTTTTTGTGTAGCTGCAAAAGCTGGAATCGTTTTGTTGCCAAGTAGTCATCAACTTGATGAAGAAGTTTCTGAGGAGGAAGTGAGTGAAGAGGAAGAGGAAGAGGAAGAGGAGGAGGAAGCAACGCTTCTGAAGTGGCCAAATAAGCCTGGGATGCCAGATTCTGATTTATTCGACCGTGATCAATCTTGGTTTGATGAAACTCCAGAGGGATTCAATCTAACTGTAAGTCTTTTGTATGTCCAGCTCGTCGTATGGCGAGCTGGCGCGGACGGTCTCGATTCGTCGAGCTAACTTGTTTTCGTCGTAAAACTACATGGAACTAATGTTCACCACGTTCCTCAGCTATCAACTTTTGCTATGATGTGGGATTCACTCTTTGGATGGGTATCATCATCTTCTCTGGCTTACATCTATGGGAAGGATGAGTCTGCTCATGAGGAGTTCTTGTCGGTTAACGGGAAGGAGTACCCTAGGAGGATTTTCCTGGGAGATGGAGTTTCATTAGAGATCAAGGAGACAGTTTCTGGGTGTCTTGCAAGAGCTGTATCTAGAGTTGCCACTACTCTCAAGCTGCCAGTACCTATATCCGAGTTGGAAAAGGGACTGGTAACTCTCCTAAACTTATTTGGAAATTGTCAAATATAGAAAGTACTCCTAAAAGGAAACCTTAGTTTAATTGTTTTTAACAGTGGTTTGTTAGTATACATGTCACAGTAATATGATGTGAGAGTTATGGTGGGAAGTTTTGTATATATAGTTTCTTAGCAATGTGGTGGTTGTGATTTGGTGTTGAGCAGGGAAGTTTGTTGGAGACAATGTCATTGACAGGGGCAGTTCCGTCTTTTAGGATGGAACAATGGCTAGTGATTGTACTTTTGTTCCTGGACGCGTTGTCTGTGGCTCGCATTCCTAGGATTGCACCTTGTTTATTGAACAAAACCAAGGTTAGTTTCAGACTTGCAGTCATCTTAAGATACATATGGTAAAGTGAAATCTAGTTAATTGATTGTGTTGGTGCAAAATTTAAAAACAGGTGTTGGAAGGAAGTGGAATTGGTAATGAAGAGTATGAGACAATGAAGGAGATTCTATTACCGCTTGGCCGTGTTCCTCAGTTTGCTACTTTAAGTGGGGCTTAGGCAAAACCCGGTTTAAGGTTAACCGGTGGAATAAGAAAGCAACTTTGGAAAGTTCAGAAGTCAGGGTTTTGGCTACTTGGAACAAAACGTTTCGATATGATTTGATAAAAGTGGGTGAGAGATGTGTTTAGAAAAATGAAAAACTTTTCAAGTCGTGATTAGTGAGTTATTGTTGAATTGAAATGTGAAATTTGATCGACTCGGAGTTGCTGTTTTAGTCTAAGATGGTTTTGATCCTTGGCGGTGTATGATGGATGACTAGATAAGTTTCTTTTCTCTATGACTATGTCTGAGAAGAAAGTAATGATATTGACCAAATCAATTTTACTTGTTTCGTGTTTTGTTTTTTGCACTCATCAACACATGCCACTCACTATTCAAAATACATGGTGTTTGTTTGGACTTGAATGTCCTCCTTGGAACTAACTGAAAAGAAACATAAAAGACAAATTGTGCAAACATAAAGAAACATATAATTATGATTATTTTATTTATTCGTTTCCAAATACTTAGCAAAAGAAAAACCAACAATCCACAGCATGGTTAGCTTAACAGAAAAAAACATAGCTAAAAATATTTCGTTTCAAAAATAAGGTGTAAAAA
>JABAYD010006279.1:0-11102 GCA_014822095.1 Diplotaxis tenuifolia | reverse complement strand
ATTATATATACAATATTTTCATTTTACATTCTTGCTATATTTTTTCTGTTTCATTATTATTTGGTATCTTTAGAAGAATCTACTAAACCAAAGACCGAGAAAAATACACGAAAACAGCAATGGTTCCGACCCCGCGCTTGCGCGGGGGTATGCAACTAATATTTAAAATCAGATATATCATTTGAATTTTTTTTTTAAGTTTTTTTATAAAAGTATTCAGTTTTATCTACTTTAATTTTGCAGTTATAGTAATTAACTTTTCAAGAAGAGAATGATGCATATAACCATAAGCTGTATATACATTTAAAAAATAAATGATTTTAAAATATAAAAATATATACGATTCTTCTAAAATAAAACTAATTAAAGCATTTACCTTCTCATCAAAAAAAATCAAATCCGTTGTTCCTATGAGCTCTTTATATTTTTAATTTTTCTTATTCTCACATTATAGTGACGATGATGACTTTTTATTGATCAACTTAAATGATTTCTGAATTCCTTGTTTTCTGGTGATATATTTGAGATGAAAAAATAATTACTGTTATATATGTATGTAAGTATTAAAATTTTTTTAGTTGTTATTATTACATAATTAAATGTTGAAAATTTTCTGTAAATTATTTTTAATGAACTAAAATTACTATTATATAAAAATAAATTTATAAAAATTGCTTTTAATATTTTTAAAATTTTAACTTTTCTTATTTTCAATCTTATAACAATTGGAACTTCTATAGTCTATTGATATAATAATGGGTTTTGAATGGGGTTTATCTATGATTTACCTTAATTCATTAAAAGCTTGTTCCTATTTTTGCGAATCCATTGTGGTGGAAAAGTAGAACCATCATTAGAAGTCTTGGGTCCGGGAAAACGGCGATTTCATACCCAACATACCGCGGTATATTTAAGTAACACCCGACTCATATAATTGTGTAAATACATATCTATATTTTGAAAAATTCAAAATACATATCTATTGTATTTTTTTGGCAAAATCCTCAATTGCCACATCAAATGCCACATCATCTTATTTTGATTACATAAATGCTACGTAAGTTAAATTTGTTGAACAGGATGCCACATGTATATTTTTTATCAAAAATAAATAAAATAGATCTTTTAGAAAAATAACTTAAAAAAAGTAAACTGTTATAACTTTTTGACAACTTATTTTTTTTTATTTACTCTTATATAAGGGATATCTTCATTATAATATTTTGATCCGAGGTATAAAATATATTGTTAGAGAATGTGTAGAAGGTTAGATTATATTTTAATAAAATTGAATAGCTATTTTATAAAAATATGTTTTTTAGAAAATTTAAATGCTTATTTTTTACAGGTTTTATTATTTAGTAAAACTAATAAATTTTATTAACTAATAAAATTTTAATCTTATATAAGAGATTTATTCGTTATAATGTTTCAATTCGTCACAATACCATCTTTATAAGAGTTTTATCGGTTTTATAATTATTCAAATTCAATGGTAAAGTTGTAGTCAAGTTACTCTCTATTTATCATGATTTTATGTTTACATTTAAAGAGTTCAAATTAACATATCATAGATTCTTAATCTTTTAGTACAAAATTATTTACATGATTACATAACCGATAAGTTCTACAAACACATAACCAAGATTAACATAAGAGTAATTGATAGGATCGAAACATTATAACGAATATATCCCTTATATAAGATTAAAATTTAATTATTTATTTAAGCTTTGTTAATCTTACTAAATAATAAAAAAAATATAAGAGAAATCTCGTTGGATAGATTTTTTAGTTTATTTTCACAAAAACAATACCACTTAAAGAGAAAAATGACCAATAGAGTTTTTATTAAAGGGTAAATATACACTTATACCATAAGTTTAACTAATATAGATTTAGGGTTTAGAGTTAAGTGGTGGGGTTTTGGGGAGATGGTTTCAAATTTTATATATATAGAAATTTCAAAATAAAAAGGTTATTTTATTCATTTTAATTTTTGAAGGCTATTTTGTAATAAAAACTTAAAAATGACTATTTGAGATAATTGCCAAAATGTCAAAAATTTATAAACGTTTACATTTTTGTTTAAAAAATATTTTTATAAAGTACCTATATTTTAATAAAACAATTATACACATGAAATCCTAGTTGGCAGAATTGGCTTATGTAGCATCCACGTCAGCAATATAAGATAATGTGATAGGTGATTTGCCGACTAGGGTATGATTTTACCAAAAAAGTAAACAATATGTATGTTTTTGAATTTCTAGAAAAATAAAGGTTTTATTTTGCACATTCATATAAATGGAGTATGAATTGAACATATCGTAAAATGTTGGGTATGAAATGATCATTTTCCCTCCTGTATCCTTATCATTCGGTAGAGCATCAATCTTGTAACTAATAAAAAGAACCAAGGTTACCATTCACATCAACCAAAAAGATTTAAACCAAGAAAGATTGTATTTGTTTCTTACTTGTACAATATGCCATCAGTGACCGAGAAAGCCATTCTATGCCGTCCGTGTAAAGATCATTCAAAGATGCTCCCAGCTAAGTCCTTTCCAAATTCCAATTGAGTGTCTTGAGAGATGAAACATTTGCTTCCGCAATTCAATTTGAAGTAGCATCCGTTAATAGATACAATATCAAGCTGGAGGAAAAGAAAACATTGATGTCGAACGCTTCAGTCCAGCTGAAGAAGCCAAGTGAAGAGAAACAATGATGAAAGAAATGAAAGAAGGTAAGAGACTGAGTCACCAACCAAAAGTATCAAATCCTTGTTTTCTCTCTTAATCCATCAGACTTGACCTGCATAAAAGTTCGTACGTGTAGATCAATGCTGCCTGATTTCTCACACTGCACTGCTTTCTTGGATTTTTCTGTATATGTGCAAGTGTGAAATTTAGTTTGTGGTCAATTGTAGGATGCTAAAGACCCAAAAAATCTTGTAAACCTAATCATATTCATGTTACTTAAGGTAAAAATTGTGTCACCTACTTAAAAAAAAGTTAGTAGAGAGTAATCATGGTGTCAATGCGAAAAATTGGGTTTCCATTTACATGGCAATATAGTTTGGGTTTAAATACAATGTGAAAAGTAAAAGAAATTCTTTATGAATTCATAAACTACAAAGTGTGCATCCAGACTCTAATAGGATATAATTAGGTGGGCGCTTGTTTGTGCTAGAAGCATGCTGCTAGTCAGGGCCGTGCTTGACCACAAGCTGGTCAAGTATGGGCTCGGGTTCAAAATAGGTTTAAGTCTTTAAGGGACCAATAAATTACATAAAAACGCATGTTACTCTGCTGTTATTTGAGGTCAAGGTTCGAACAATATGTAGGGTGTTCTCAGTTTTTTCAAAAACTGATATTTAATGGACCCAAATTTTTTTATGCTCCCGGGCCTAAAATTTTAGGCACGACCCTGGTTATAGACGGCGGGGCTTACCACCTGCAGAAATGAAAAATATTACATCAACTTCTAGGATTTTTTTTTTGCTAACTTGTAAATATTATTAGACAATATAGAGATGAGCTCAAGCTCAAAGAAGAAGATGAAAAATATCATAAATCTGATTCAACGTTCTGTTACCACCAATATATGACTTATATAGTAAGGTGGTTTACACCGGTTTAATGTCAAGATACTATCATTATCGAAACCGGAAATCAGTACATTCTTAATTCCAATAAATATCATATTAATGATGTGAAAAGATTTTACATGAGCAGAATTTTAGTTTCTGAGACCATCCTCGCAAAAATGGAAAAAAAAACAAAATGGGATAAATAGACTCTTTGTGAGCACTTAACAGAATCACAAAGACATTAATGGCATGAAATTCTTTATATGCCGTCTAGCTGATATAGAGTTTTTCATCTCCCTATCAATTCCTTTGAAAACAAAATTGGGAATAGCTGAGATGAGGTCGTTTCTTGCAGTGCCGGCCCGCATAAATCTTGGACTGGAAGCAAATTCTAATTATGGGCCTATTAATTAATAATCAAACATACATAAACTAAATACACTACCACAAAGCATCGAACCTGTCACCTTCTGTTAGCAAGATATAAGATTCTACAAACTACACTACTGAAACTTTTAAGAATATCACGACCTATATATTTGATATTCTGAAACGGGCCAGAAGCACATGCTTGTGCCGCTTGTGCCGCTTCTGCCCAGGGACGATCTTGAGCTGCCATTTTCCTAAGGATCTTTTGAGTTCCTTGAGCTGCCATTTTTTATGCCGCCTAGCTGATATTTTGAGCACTTGCTAGGCATTATATAGGACCGATCACAAACTTGAGTTCCTTTACATGCACCGAATATAACGCAAGATCCTCTTATGACCCTCTATATTTTCCTTTGTACCTCGAAGATAGTTCACACTTCACAATCAGTCCTTCAAGTATTCTAAAATCGAGACGTTCTTTCACTTAGTGACAAATTTCTCGTCTATTACGGCATATATATTAAAGAGTATGTTAAACACAACTATTTGCTATTATCTCCAAATCTCTTCAAATGATCACGGTGTAGATCAATTGGCCCTCCACAACTCAGTCTACGATCTATGTATCCGTTGTTTATGCTTCCAACGATTGTGCGGAGAGAAAGCACCTTTGGTCTGAAATAGTCTCTCTGGTGTCCACTCACGGATTGGACAAGAAGCCATGGTTGGTTCTTGGTGACTTCAATCAAATTAGAGAGCCTTCCGAGCACTCGAGACCTATTTCTCTTAACATGGATAAGAGATGCAGAGATTTTAATGATTGTCTTCTCCACATTAATATGGACGATCTCATCTATAGAGACACCACTTTTACTTGGTGGAACAAGCATAAGCTCTCTCCCTTAGCAAAGAAACTGAACAGGAGTCTAGTTAATCATGAATGGTACTCTCTTTTTCCATCCTATGTGGCGTTTGTTGGCAACCCCGAGTTCTCGGATCATGCGGTAATCACGGTCACGCTGGAACCAGACAGAGAAAAGACAAGGCAGCCCTTCAGATTCTACAACTTTCTTCTTAAAAACCTGGAGTTTCTTGCTATGGTTTGTGAAAATTGGTATTCGTTCAACATCACTGGCTCCACAATGTTCAGGCTGTTCAGGAAACTCAAGTTGTTAAAAGGTGCTATTGGGGAGTACAGTAGACATAACTACTCTGGTATTGAAAAAAAAAGGCTGATGCTCATGAGAAACTGCTTCAGGCTCAAACTACTATGTTATCTTCTCCCTCTACTGTCAACGCTTCATCTGAGCTTCAGGGTTTTGATGAATGGGAGGAACTTTCAGCTGCTGAAGCTTCCTTCTTGTACCAAAGATCACACATACCTGGTTGTCGTGTGGTGATGGGAGCTCTAGACTCTTTCATAGGTACGCAGCTTCACGTCAAGCCAAGAATCACATTCACTTTCTTATCTCAAGCACTAGGGAAAAATAGCTCTGTATTGACTACTTTCACGACCTTCTTAGAAGCCATATTTCTCCTCCTATGTTTGTTCAGAGTGACCTTGACCTGCTCTTCAATTTTAAATACTCTGCCAATTAGATTGCCAGCTTTGACAAAGAATTCTCATCTGCAGACATTAAGAACACTTTTTCTCTTTACCTAAGAATAAATCCGGAGGTCCAGATGGTTACTCAGTGGAGTTTTTCACTGATTCCTGGTCTATCATTGGTCCGGAAGTTATTGGTGCTGTTAAAGAGTTCTTCAAGTCTAGAAAAATATTGAAGTAATGGAATGCTGCAAACCTGGTCCTCATACCAAAGAAGCTAAATGCATCCAGCACCACTGATTTCAGGCTGATCTCCTGTCTGAATTCAGTTTACAAAGTCATATCAAAGCTGTTGGCTTCAAGGTTAAAGGAGATACTATCTCTTATGGTGTCTAAATCTCAGTCCGCTTTCCTTCTTGGGCATCTCCTTGCGGAAAATGTTCTGCTGGCAACAGATCTTGTCAATAGCTATAACACCCATTCTGTGTCTGCAAAAGGGATACTGAAGGTGGATTTGAGGAAGGCCTTTGATTGCGTGCGATGGGACTTCATCCTTGAGACTCTGTGTGCTTTAGCTATCCATGAAAGGTATATTTCTTTGCTTTCTGAATGTCTGTCCACGACTTCTTTCTCGGTCTTCGTCAACGGGGCCTCGGGTGGCTACTTTAAGAGTACCAAAGGAATAAGACAAGGTGACCCCATGTCGCCTTATCTCTTCATCCTGGCAGTGGAGTGTCTGTCTCGCCTGTTATTTTCTCGTTACGAATCAAGTTATATTGGTTATCATCCAAAAACTGAGGAGCTTAAAATCTCGCATCTCATGTTCGCCGATGACGTTATGATTTTCTTTGATGGATCTAGCAACAACCTTCATGGGATCTCTGAGTTTCTCGCTGACTTTGCCTCCTGGCCGGGTCTCCACATGAACACTTCCAAAACAGAGCTCTTCACTGCAGGGTTGGACCATTGTGAAACCAATGCTCTTGCCAGCTATGATTTCCAGTCGGGTCAGCTTCCTATTAGATACCTCGGCCTCCCTCTCATGAGCAAAAGTTAAAGATCTCAGAGTACTCGTTGCTGGTTCTTAAGATAACTGCTACGTTCAAGTCTTGGTCAGTAAAGCTGCTTACCTTCGCAGGAAGACTCCAACTGCTCAACACCGTCATCTTTGGCATTGTCTCCTTCTGGTTCTCAGCGTTTATACTCCCCAAGGGCTGTATTAAAATGATCGAGTCTCTCTGTTCCCAGTTTCTCTGGTCGGGGAACAATGAAAAAAGGGCATAGCTAAGGTAGCTTGGAAAACAGATTGCCTCCCTAAAGAAGAAGGATGTTTAGGACTCGGGAATCTCACAGTCTGGAATCAGGTCTTATGTCTTAATTTCATTTGTCTGTTGCTGTCCAAAGCTTCTTCTCTATGGGCGGACTGGCATTGGAACACTCACCTTAGCACGAATTCCTTTTGGACGATCGAAGCTTTGGCTTCTGACTCGTGGGCGTGGAACAAGCTTCTTGACCTCATGCCGCTTGTTCTACTGTTCTGTAAGATCAGTCTTGGAAATGGCAGGAACACGAGTTTCGGATTTGATGTGTGATTCCCTTTCGGACAACTAATAAAATACATTGATGATGGGGACCCGAGGTCACTCCGAGTTAGGAGAAGCGCGGTGGTAGCGGACACGTTAAGTGGTTCAACATGGAATTTACCACATCCGAGATATAATAGGGAAGTTGAACTACACTCCTTTCTAACTACTATTCCATTGCCTTTGCCTTTGCATGAGATAGCAAATATGAATGGCTTGTTGGTGATTCTTCATTGTGTGATTTCAGGTCCTTCTCCACTTGGGAAGCGTTGCGACCGAGGGAGGATATCAAGGACTGGAAGGATGTCGTGTGGTTCAAAGGAGCAATTCCAAAGTTCGCTTTCACCATGTGGATCGCGAACTACTATAGGTTCCCAACCAGAGTTAGGCTGGCTTCGTGGGGTCTGCAGATCTCACCTCTATGTCCATTCTGCTCTGCTCATGAAGAAAACAGAGACCACCTGCTGTTGTCTTGTGATTATAGCCTTGATGTTTGGCGTGAAGTCATGCAGCGGTGTAGAACCCCATTAGCGACGATCACAACATGGTCTGAGCTACTTTTCTGGATCCGATCAGCAACATCAACAAGGCTAACGCTGCTGCAGAAGCTTGCGGTCCAAACTGTCATCTACTACTTATGGAAGCATAGGAAGAATCTGATTCACAACCAAATCTCTCTCCTCTGCAACATTATTCAAGAGTATTGAAAAGGAGATGAGAAATATCATCTCAGATAGGAAAGATAGAAAGCACTTCAAATCTCTCATGCTAATGTTGCTGAGATGATTCTTCATCTTGTTATTATGATGCTTTTGGTCCATCGTATTTTTATTTTCTTTTTGCCAAGATAGGTTAGACCTAAGATCTTTTTTGTAAAATATTCTATTTATTCTATGATATTTACAGTTTAGAAAAAAAACACAACGATTTGAAGGATTAATTATTTAATGTTCATTATTTATTGTTCAGTGATAATGCAAGCCATACCACAATCCAAAGATTGCATGTGCGTGGACACAATTGGGCTGAAATCTCTATTTGCCGAGCTGAGCCTATTGAACTTTATAATATTGTTTTAGGTCTTGTGATGCTGTTTCCAATTCATGTGTTACTGTATATTGTTTCTATGATTTGGCTCTGAATAATTCGAATTTATTGTTTCTATGATATGTGACAAAAAAAATTACCCACAAGAATGAAGAATAAAACCAAAGGAACAAAAGTATTTCACCAATGTCTCCTTTTAACGTTTCGATCTAGACATTTGTTCCATTTTTTGTGTTCATGGCTAACCTGGTGTCTGATGAATTTGATAGGATGAAGAATCTGGTGAACGTTACCTTGTTCAGCGCTTGTCTCAAGTGGGATATCATGATGATATGGGTAGTTAGTTGAGCCCATTAAAGACAATGATCCAGATGAAGAAAAAGAAGAAGAAGACAACCTACCAGTCCCTGACCAGTCTTTGCAACTCGTACAAAAGGAGAACGTGATCGACAAGGTCACACGGATATATCTATCTCTAAGGCTCAGAGCGAACGTTCTTTAGTTTAAGATGATTCCGATCAAGAGACTTGAGACAGTTATAATAAGGCATTTGTAGTTGCCTTCTATTATTGAGATTTCGATTATAAGGAATTTGATTTATTGTAGACAAGGTCCACTGTTCTTGAATCTATTAATCTTGTGCAGCTATTATTTAGAACCTGTAACTATTCTGACCGTTTAAATCGTTTCTTCCTGTTGCTTTAAAGGTTAAATATTATGTTCTATATAATATATAGATGGATCAAACCGACCCTGTCCAGGCTATGGACTTAGTCCATTATACCACCGTCACGCTCATATTCACTTCCTTCATAATCTCTCTCCCTCTTTCTTTCACGGTCAGGGCGATGGTACTTACGAAGCCCTAAATAATGATTAAAGCCTTGGCTGATGCTGTATTTTTCCCCATGCTTGTATGCTCTCATCACCTTGTGTGTGTTAGCCTTTTGAATACTAGTATTTCATATTAACCTACACTAGTTATAATGTTTTTGGAAAAGTCGTATAAAAAACCCTGAAAGTAACACTTACTATCAATTTAAACCTCGAAGTTTTTTCACTTAACACTTTAAACTTTTAAAGTGACATTTGTGTCAATAAAAACTTTGAACTTAAAAATCTGACCTGTTGAACAAATAAAACAGGTCATTTATCAATTTTTTTGAAAAATAAAAAATTTAATAAACAAAAAATAAATAAATCATAAAAAATTAAAAAGTAATTTAAATTTTCAAAAACAAATTCAGAACATAAAGATTAAAAATGAAAACTGTTTGAAACCATCATAATCATAGTTATATTTGAAATTTTAATTTTCAACTATAATATTTCAGTTTTTCTTAAAAGCAATCTTGTAATTTTTATGCAATTTTTCAATAAAATTAACATTTCATCGCTGACAGTAAAAGTTTCAAACATATCATTGTTGAAGTTGACGGTTTCAAATAGTCTTTTGTAGTCTTGTATTTTAATAAAAACTATTTTTGACTTTTGAGTTTTCAATTTTTGTGAATTTTCTTTAACTTTTGTTTAATTTTCTGAATTTTATTTAATTTTTCTGTTTTTTATTAATTTTCTCTTTTCTTTAATTTTGTTTTTGCAAATTAATTTAGTTTTTGATTTTCTTTACTTTTTTGATTATTTATTAAAATTGTGTTATTAAATTTTATTTTTTATAAAAAATCAATAAATAATGTGTTTTACTTGTTCAACGGGTTAGAATCTCAAGTTCAAGGTTTTTTGTAGCACAAATGTCACTTTGAAGGTTTAAAGTAAATGTCGTTTTTAAAGTTTTTTATGCAATTTGCCTTAATGTTTTTTGTGTGAATGTCAAATTGTCAATGCCATCTTCATATATAAATCTAGAGACCGAGTTATTTAACACATTGAAGTGTAGAGTCTGTAGACTTGTATACATATAGATCGGTCTTTCTTTTTATATTGGCCATGTCGGAGAACTTTCATAAAAAAAAATTATGATAAAATAGATTAATAATCACTGTAATGAGTTGGAATACTTATAATGCCCTATTTACATTCATATGAGTAGAGTAGTAACAATCACAAAAAAAAGTCTTAGCCTAACTTGCTTATTTCCACGACATGCTTATGGAAACAATGGAACATATAAAGTAACAATAAACTATAAGATCAGTGGATAAAAACTAATTATGATAATCAATAACAAAATATCAATCTGGAGAGGGACCAGAGCCGAAAGTAAAAGGGGGAATACCTATAATGTTAACGCCATGCAAAACCTAAGAGAGTCCAGCAACTCAACACTCTTTCTTCCTCTCTTTTTGAAATTATAATAATGCTTGTCGTTGTAATATCTTTGTTTACTGCAGTCAAACACAAGGTGTGATTTAAGTTTAATCCTTTACATAAACAATCTATAACTTGTCTTACTATTGTTTGCCATTAACCACACATAAACGTAACTTTGTTAGCTAGTTAATATTGTTTTCTTTTAGTTAAACATCATTTGGTTTATGGACTTCTATCTTACTCCATCTTCGGCGTTTGCTTCTGATGAGGATTGGTTAGTACAACCGGCACAGATTCTCGACGAAAGGGGGAGTAATGATCCACCTCCTACAACCGAATAAGTCACCGAGGTGTCGTCTCCAACAGATACCTCCACTGTACCGATACAAACTTTTGACGAAAGGGGGAGAACTGATACATCCCCTGCACATGAACAAGTAACAGAGGTGTCGCCTTCGGCTAATACCTCCACTGAAACAGAGCACGTTGAAGATCACTCTGTCGTACCTGACATTACGAACACGGGTTCCCAGCCTTCTCTTCCAGACCACAATCTCGGACGTGGCCAACGAGTTCGAGTGCCTCCAGCTAAGTTTCAGGATTACATTGCTTATAATACAGTCACCATAAAAGATACCCCTCTCGCTCCTCTTTCCGCTCACTCAGTGTCCTCCGATTCAGTTCCTGGTAAGAC
>JABAYD010006267.1:0-14330 GCA_014822095.1 Diplotaxis tenuifolia | reverse complement strand
ATCATTTATGATTGCATCTTTTGTGTTCCTTAGCTCCTTGTGATTCAAACCCTAAGTACTACAACTGAACCTCTTATTTGAGAGAGTAATTCACTCCTTAGGGTAATTTGAGTGATATCAGGATTCATCATGATCTTATTGTACCCGGAAAAAGGGTCCATGAAAGACAAGAGTTTTCTCTCGGACGTCGGGATTCATCATGATCTTTCGGACATGCTTTATTAAGGTTGGTGAAATCAACATAGACTCGCCACTTCCCTTTTTTTCTTTTTGACGACGATCGGGTTAGCGAGCCAGTCGGCATACCTAACTTATGTTCTGGAATCGACCTTGAGGAGTCTGTCGACCTCGTTGTTGACCGCCTCGGCACGTTCTGGCCCTAGTTTCTGTCGTTTTTGTTTGACGGGTTTAGATGTTGGGTCAACATTGAGTTTGTGGCAGGTGAAGCCGATGTCAATTCCCGGCATTTCTTCACCGGTCCACGCGAATGTGTTCAAGTTTCTTTTTAGACAAGCCAAGAGTTCGGAATTTAAAGTCTCATCTAGGTTCGCACCAATATTGACACAGCGTTCTGGGAATGCCTCGTCTATACATACCAAGATGATAGGTTTGCAGTTAGGCTCGTGCTTTCCCTCCAATGCCTCTACTGCTCGCGTTTGCCAAAAGATTTCAGTCTTATCTTGTTCTAGGGCGTTGTCGTCAGCGGAAGGTTTCTTTTTTCTTTTTGGATGGGGGCGTTAGCCGATGGACCTTTTCATTTTATATTCATGGCCTAGCAGACCTGTGCGATTCTTCAATTTCCCCAAATGGTCTCGACTCCGCTGAGACACAAATGGTAATTCGATGGTATTTCTTGCATCGAATTTAGCCAACGGGTTCCCACGATCGCGTTGTAAGATGTAGGACTATCGATGACCAATAATTCGCCGATTTTCATCACGCTCCCGGCTTGAACGGCTAGGTTAACCATGCCGAGAGTCATGGTGGCTTCTCCCGAGATTCCTACTAGCGGAGTTAAGTTTTCTGCGATTTTGGATGGATCAATATCCATTCTCTCAAAGGTTTTTTTGAAGATGATATCGGCCGAGCTTCCGGTGTCGACTAATATCCTTGTGACATCCATATTCTGGATCGTTAACTCGATGACAAGGAGGTCATTGAGAGGTTTGACCGAGTCGGTCGTCGCTATATCCTTGGAGGAGACGACGTCACCGTTTAAGTTAGGCATATCGTCTACCGTTCGTTCAGTGGTTATTGTGTTAGAGAATCCAACCCTCCCCCTCCTTCTAGCGCCAAACTGTGGGAACCAAAATTCACACCGTCAATCTTCCGTAAAATAAGCAAAGTTAGGAAACCCCTAATTTCTGCGGAAACACACTAAAACGAAAAGAGGAAAACAAAGTATGGATGAAGCAATTGCGCAAAGGCTATTATTAATATAAAGATGAATTGAAAGTTGTTACAACAGAAAGAATCGAGAAGCTTAGACAACCAAAATGTTCTAAGTATCCGACTTGCTAGTCTAGCCGCCTAAGTCCAAAATTCGCCTAAGCTAACAGCAGATTTTCTAGGTCTAAAATTTCGCCCCTCCTCTTGGCTTCACCCTTGTGCTTATATACTCCTTCTCTAGGCGGTTTATTCTTTCCTTTTCTGCTTCGATTTGTGGCTATTGTAAATCTTCCATATTTATCTTCGGAAAACTTCTATTTATCTTCGAACTTGACATGTATCCTCTAACTTGGCATTATCTCTTCTATTTTGCGCTTTTGGCTGTTTTGCGCTTTTGGCTGTTTTTACGAGTTTGGACAAGATCGTTCTGTAATATGATGCCGTTCTTAGAGAACTTCTCAAGTTAGTCGTATAGTTTAATAAATTTCGGCGTTTCGTTTAACCGTTGCCGTTTTATACGAATTACTCGAATCTTTTACAAGAATACAAATCTTACCGGTTTTCGTCGTCAAGTCCTAATGACAATACGGATCGAGGAGAAACGAGAGATGTTTCGATCGCATTTCAGAGTATGATCGAGTTAAGGGATATATTCCTCGTGTCCGGTCGGCGAGCTAGACGTTTGTTCCAGCTCTCCGACCGGCGATCTGGACGTTCGTTCCAGCTCGCCGACCGGCAAGCTGGCTGATCGGTTGTACGGATTCAGTCATTCCTTTTTTCTTGATCCGAGATCCTTTCAGAAATGTAAGGCGGAGTACTTGTAGACATTGATTTTGAGATTACCATTTTTGACCCTAACAAGAGCCACTAGCTTTCTCAGAAAGTTTGGACACATCTTAGTAAGAGACAGCCCTAGCTCGGCCAGGATAGCAAGGACATGCATCGGGATCGGAAAGTAAAGGCCACAAGACTTGAAAAAATACAGGTATGCTCTGCAATAACCGTCGCGAACGGTTTCAGGAGTCTCAAACGCGGAAGCTAGTTCCAACACGATGCCACGATCAACGCCGTACATCAAGTACAGCTCCTCGAGATGATCCGTCGTGATCTTCGGAAGAGGAAAAGAGAACGAAGTCATACCAAATTCAGATATGGAAAAAGAATGAATCGAGAGCTGCGAAGAGATAAGAGAAGGATAAAAGCGAAAGATGAGGAAAAAAAAAGGAAACCCTCAAGTATTTAAAGGAACTCACATACACCGATAAACGGATATATCATCAAAATCGAGAAAGGATTAAAGATTAAGTCTTCCTTGGGTACGGCGCAAGTAGCCATTAGAGGCGTACTCGCGCCAACAGTCCGTCGGCGGGAGGGGGGGGGGTTGGGGATGCCACGTGTACGCATACCTCACCGAAGCCGAAACCGAACCATCTCGCATCAGTAAGAATCAAACAAACCATCTCTATTCTATGATAAAGAAAAGAGATTGGGGGACAAATGTTAGACCCAATTTCTGCAAAATATTGAGATGGGCCAAGGCCCAAATGAATTCATCGAACCAGCCGGCCCATTCCGAGCTCGCCAACGTCGAACCAACTACCCATAGATCGCGGATGACGTTGAGAAAAATCAGGGACGGATCGGCCATAAAAGGAGAAAGAATAGAGAGAGAAAGGCACGACGAAAAACCTAGAACTTACACTTACAAACTGATCGACCTCATCCGCCTCTCATATTTTCCCTTTAGTTCGATCTCATTGTTGTTTCACTTCGATCTTATCCTTACTCTTTGTAATCGATCTTGTATTAATAAACTCCATTTTTGTCAACTGATTTCCGATTATATTGTTGTGTTTTGAGAGCACAATTGCCCACTTCTTTTGTTTTCCCTAGATTAAACCCATAATCACTATCAAATACTTACCGTAGATTTTAGGATCTATAATATTCATAGTCTAAAAATAATGCATAGATATAAAAGTGGGGTTCCAATAGAAAACAATAGGAAAAATTATGATATTCTCTCCAAGAAAAAAATGAAAAAATATATAAGTAAAAAGCACGGTTCTCTGCCTCACAAATGGCCGAAACCTCTATATAATTAGGTTAAAACTCGTCCAGGGTCAATCTTGTAATTGTGTTTGTCTTGGGATCCAAGTACGATTCTGAATAGAGTCGGGCCTTCTTTCGCCTTAACCATCGATCGATGCTAAGACAGAAATATCGATCGATGCTATTCTTGTGATATCGACTCTAAGTTAGCTGATTCCAGTCAGCTACGGATTCCACATAACTCTAAAATGAATCTAGACCTGAAAACAATGCAATATACAGTTCAGACACACAAAACAGACTCCAAATAAGATTCATATCATGGTCTAAAACTGGTAAATAATAGGGTATATGAGTAACCTAAACTCCAAGGGTAAGAGATTTATATGATGATGACACTGAATCTGAAAAGGATAAGAAATGTATTGTGGACATAAAGTATAAACCAGATGTAGATCAAGATATTCATATCTTCTATGATTCACAATCTATTTAATAAAATTAATAAGTTTTATCTATTTAGTAAGGTTAGTATGTTGCCTTATGTGTCTCGGTTGTCTTTGTTTCTCACATAATATCTTTCTTTATAATTATAAGTCTTGGTTATTGTATATTTTTTTATTTACCATTGTCTAATTCCAAACTTGTGCAAATATTTGCAGATGTATGTTATGAGGTCTAACTTCTACAGACCTTCGCAATTTATTGTCATTAATTGATCTGAAAAAAAATGACGAAATCTTTTTTTTTTTTGTATTTTGATGATCAAGGCAATTTATTAGACTTTTATTTATTGAATTGAATTTTTTTTGGTTTTTGAATCAGATGTGTAATAGAAAAAAAACTGTGTTTATCTAGAAAATTTTATTATATAATTGTGTCTAAAAACATGCATCATCGTGTTTTAAATTAACTAAATATATTTAATTACTTTTCGTGTTTAAGGAAATACACATGGAGGGAGGAGAGGCGGTGGAATCTGAAGATCATCACGAGGCTGGTTCGCAAGCATCGACGAAGGAAAAGGTTGCGGAAGCAAAGAAGTTGTCTTCTGAACGGAATCATGATTCAGTGAGCACTCCTATTTCTCTTTGGAACAAGAATACTGGGGGAGCAGCGCCACCAGTTATGGAGGAATAGAATAGAGTGGTCTTGATGGTTATACCGCATGACATACTGTCAGATGCTAACCCGCTATGGAAGAGTTCCATTGTTGGGTACTTCATTGGCTATGTCCCTCATGTTGGCTCTATCCACGCTACTCTGAATCGGATCTGGGTTTTCAATCAGTTCATCGAGAAAAATACAGTTTTGTTCCGGATTGGGAATGCTCAGTTGAGAGAACGTGTTATGCAGAGGAAGTACTGGCACATATCAGATGTGCCTTTGGCTATAAATGATTGGACACCAGAGACAGCGACTCTGAAGCCTGATTTATCTTCAATGCTAATGTGGGTTGACTTGAAGAAGGTCCCTAGTCACTTGCTTTCTACTAAAGGTTTGAAATGCATGGCTCGTTGGGTTGGTATGTTTATGAAGTTGCATCCTTCTACAGAGCGATGTGTTAGGCTGGATGTAGCAAGGATTACCGAAGTTGATCTCAACAAGCCGTTGGTTGAAAGAATTGACTTTCAAAATGCCAATGGGAAGAACGTGTCAGTGACTATAAGCTATCCTTGGTTGCCTCCACGTTGCAATGTGTGTCAGACTTGGGAGCATAAGGGCTCTGTGTACGTCATAGAAAGTTAAAATCATGAGGACTGATTCTAGCAAGGGGAAGTAGTAATGTACCAAAGAGTGTGGAAGATTCCTAAGTGAATCATGATGTTGTAAGAGGTTTGCTGCAGGAGCTAGAAGAGCTAGCAATCTAAAAAAAAATTAATAGGGGCGGCTTCTTCGAGTCGTCGGTCTAGTTTGGATAAGGAAAGGACGAGTTAGGTCGTGGAAGTGAGTGCAAAAGAAAATTTGCTGGTAGGTGTTGAAGGCAGTATTGAAGCTTTTGTTTTTCACGGAGCAGAGCAACAAAAATGGTCATTGGTTGATAATGGTCCTTCAAGACAGAAAGGCGTAGAAAATGCTAGGCAAGCCATTGTTTTACCATTTCGTTATGATGTTCTCTCTATCTCCGTAGACGAGGAGTCTGAGACAGAAGAGATTGAAGAAGGGCAGCTGTTGACAGAGGAGCAGAGGACGAAAGAGCTTAAAATTTTAAGAAGGGAGGCAAGGGCTCACAGACTACTGGAAATAAGAATCCAAAAAGACGCCTGGTTCATACAAAAGACCTAAAACTGATGAAGATGCATGCATGAGCAAAAAACGTTTCAGTCGAGAAGTTATGACGTCGTTTTTCTCTTGGAATATGCGTGGATTCAATATTTCATGTAAGCATAGAGCAGCTCATGGATGGATTCTTAAAGAAAAGCCACTTTTTCGGATGTTTGGTGGAAACAAGAGTAAAGTAAGAGAATCATAATAAGTGCATGAAGGCAGCTCTTCCGGGTTGGAATTCAGTCACTAATTATGATCATCACCGGTTACAAAAAATTTGGTTGTGCTGGTCCGATAGAGCTCAGGTCTCCCTTCTACATATGAGTTCTCAAGTCATAACATGTGCAATTTATATTCTAGAAATAGAGGAACGCTTCATCTGCTTAGCCATATATGCTTCCAAGTTTGAGAGTGAGAGGCGTCAATTGTGGGCGGATCTTCGAAGTACACACTCAGCATACCAGCACCTCAACTTGCCTTGGATACTACTGGGTGACTATAATGTTACACTCTCCTCAAGAGAGTTGTGGAAACCAAAATTCACACCGTCAATTTCCGTAAATTAAGGAAACTTAGGAAAACCCTAATTTTCAGAGGTCCCGGATCTCTGCGAGAGCCAACGACAAGTGACCAAATAAATGCGAAAAATATGAAAAAGATGACAAAACGAATTTATAAAGAATGTATATCTTATTTTAAATTCGTGTAAGAGCGTTTCGATCATTACAAGAGATTACAAAAGCTTTGGCCGCAAGAGATGTCGGCGATTTATCTATTTCTAGCAACCTAAAACCCTAAACCTAGTTCATTTGCAGCTCGGTAACAAAAGACGAAAAATAGTTTTGTTTGATTTCGAACTGAACCTTATGAAAACCTGCCTACGTACCCCTTTCAAGATCAAACTGCCTGGGCAAGTTCGTTTAGTAATTGAGTGCTAGTCATAGAAACTAAATTTGTCGAGAATAATGATAAAGTTTCTAAGTGCAGAGAGTTCTAAATCTAGAAAAGTTATAAAATTCTTCGCCTTGGCTCCTCCATATATATGTCTCCAAGGTCGGCCATCATCCCGTATTCGAGTCTATCTCTTTCTTGGAAATCTTCCATTTTTCTCGATCTTCATAATTATCCTTGGAAAACTTATATTTATCTCCAAACTTGACATTTATCATTCTCTGCAAATAAAGGATAAATCGCCACCACGGAGTATGATTGATTTGAAGGGCTCATGTCTTGTGTCCAGCCTGCCAACGGACGATGCATAGGGTGAGGTTCAACTCGGCCGGTGGCCAGCCGAACGGCGACCATCCGAACGGCAGCCAGCCGAATGGCTTGGCCAACTCGCCAAGGCAGCGAGTTGGATGGCCCGACCAACTCGCCATCTTGGCGAGTTGAATTGTCTGACCAACTCGCCATCTTGGCGATTTGAATTGTCCGACCAACTCGCCAAGGGGGCGCCTTGGCGAGTTGGACGGTTCGGCCAACTTGCCATCTTGGCTAGTTGAATGGTCCGACCAACTCGCCAAGGTGACGAGTTGGATGGCTTGGCCAACCCGCCATCTTGGCGAATTGGAAGTCTAGACCAACTCGCCAAGGTGGATAGTTGGATGGCTCAGCCAACTCACCAAGGTAGCGAGTTGGTCGGTTCATTCTCCTTGCCACCGGGCGAATTGAAAGGTATGGCTCAGCTTGCCCATTATCTAGTCCAACATCGTGTCTTACTTGCTATCAGACTGGTCTAACGTTGTTCATTCAACTTCTCTTTCATTTTCATGGTCGATATTATTTGGTTTCTGAAGTTTCTTTGTCCGAAAAGTTTTAGAATTCTACTTGACACGTAACCTTGACGTGAGTTTTCAATGTTCTCACATCTTTGTAAGTCTATTTTGAACTTTGCGGAGAGTTTTAGTCGTTGATTCCGTCGTGACCGATTTTGAGACCAACGAAGTACTTGTCCGAGGAATGGATGATCTTTTTTTTTGCGCGTACTTCCTCTCTTTTTTAAATCGTATGAGGTCTTTTTAATTATTTCATACATTGATATGAGTTTTCCGTAACTTCGTATCTCCGTAGAAAATCTACAGTTTTCTTGTATGCTTTTCCGGGACTTTTAGCCATTGATTCCGTCGTGACCGATTTTGACCCCAACAGTTAGCCTCCCAGCTCTTTAGAACCTTGAGCTTCTAGCGTGAGGTTCTAGCGAGTGGTTAGACAATTTTAGGCAAGTTAGGCAAGTTATGCGGAATTCATGGTTTTCCGTTGAAAATGGTCTTCCCACTCTATTGGAATGGAAAACGGGAGGATTGGGGCTGCGCCTAGTGAAGTCTGCCTATGTACCCTCTTGAACCGATCATGCCTTTCGTAGTTCATCTTAGAGTTAAGGTTCGTACAGCCTATTTTCCAATAAGACCTTTACAGTTTAGTTATGGGTAGAGATTATCAAACATGATGATGTCAATGGTGTTTTGTATCAGCCTCGAGACTTTGCCTTATATGCTGTTTGCTTTAGCCAAGTGTGGCCGTTATCTTTTTTGGACTGTCCGTATGTAGCTTCGAGTCCGTGCCACTTTGCGGCTTCTTTTAAATTGTGTTTCGTGTTTTAAGAGAAATTTTGTATTCGTATGAATGTTGAGGGAAAAATATGAGTTGTCATCTCATTGTCTAACTCTTTTTGTAGATCGCCCTATTCGTTTGCTCGTTTAGGATGTTTAGAATCTCGTGAGCGTTTAGATATGAATGAAGAGACATGCCTTTAGGATCTCATTTCATCCCTTGAGACGTTAGAGACCAGTTTGTTGGGTTTAGGGTACAACCTATGTTTACTTTCGGGTTTAAGGCTTTGCGATGACTAATTGGCGTTTCTTTTTCCTGTTACGATTTTAACCTGATTCCGTACTGATTTAAAGTCCGCGATAGGTTCTCGCCTTATACGACTTGTCTGGTCATAATCGAGCATCCCCGAAGGTGCTGGCCAAATTTAGGATTTCTTTTATAGCGCTATTACCTTTGTGTCGTGTGTATGAGAGATATCTATGCGAGATAACTAAGTTTTTTGTAGGACTTTTGGGAGTTTGTGGTGATCAGCAACAAACTTAGGTGGTAGATGTTCCCGTTGTTTGAACCTTCGCGAAGGATACCTATCTTAAGAAGTTGTCAATATTTTATTGTGTTGGGTGGACTGTTGGTCTTCAAAGAAGGTGATTTTATCGAGGAAAGTATTTTTGTCAAAAAAACTATTCTTCAGGACGTGTCGCGATGCCGAATATTGATTTTTCTTTCGTATAACGTATTTCGTGTTTGAAATGTTCGCGGGCTTGAAGTTGTTTTGCGGTGTTGTAAGGGTTTTGTCTTAAACCCTGCATTGGAGGAACATTTTGGGTTGTTTGTCGACATTCGCAGCCAAAACTTTCGTTCCAATTTGGATGTTAAGTAGTTTTATTTATGGTAGAGGAATTAGGACCGAGGGGTCATGTAGATTTCTCCCTGTGACGAAGCGTCTTTAGGGCTTTTTGAAGTGTTGATCTATAGAGATCTTTTTCATATATTTTAAGGATAACTAGTATGGCTTCAAGATCTTTGTTACGAGTGTTTTCTTACACGTCGGATTTTGTAGGCAACTCGCTTTGGATATAGAGTGAACTGTGAGAATATAGAATTTAGTCGATTTTCGACAAGTTTACATTATCTGTTGAATGTGGCGTTAAGGTCGAGTCGGTTAGAATCGTCCTCAAAGGGGATGATGTAACCTAGCTCGGCTTCGAATTGAAGTGTGATTGGACAAGGGCCAAGTAGCGTTTGTTGAGATTTATATGCGAAGTATGTCCATGGTCGTAGAAAACGTTTTTCCGCTTAAGTTTTAATTTATATGATGAAAGTTTCGTATAATCTTTCCTTTATTCGTATGGAAGTTGTTTCATATTTATCCGAGGGAGATAAAGCCTAAGAAGCTCGATGCAGAGCGCATGCGGAGTCAGTTGCGGGGTGATTCCCAGCTCGGATGCGACCTAGGTGAATGCGAGCGGATGCCAGTGAGTCGCAGGGATAAAGAATGAGATCTCCAGATCGTGGTGCGAGGAAATAACGTTTAGATTTGTCATCCAAAGTCAGATCATACAGATTTTGACTATACGAAGGATTTTTTGCATAAGCAACGGGCGACGAATTAAGTAAATTGACAAGAAGTATCGAGATGTCAAAATAACAATGTTTCCGCCGATTTTTGAGAAACCTTTCCTCTTTGTTTTGGATTCTTCGTGATAGTTTATTGGAGTCACTCACGGATTTTTACCAAAGGTTATTTCACCGAGATCTAGTCGCAAAATATTTTAGTGGGTTTCTTGAGCGGAATGAATCAGTTAACCAGCGATAGGATCAGTCGGCGAGCAAGGAGGACATGTTCTCTATTGCTGCTACTTCTGTTTTTCTATTTTTCTTTGTCGTAATTTTTTTTGATATTATTCCATGACTCACTTGGTTAAACGTAAAATGAGAGCAATGATTTGATGCCGAAAGATTTCTCGTATAATTTTTTGATTCTTATACGAAACTTGTTTTATCAAGTTGGAGAAGATCTTTATGACTTCGGCAAATCATCGAATTTCACTCTGCAGTTTCGAAGAGATTTTCTGACCGCAAGATTGCGACGAGAGATGCTGTATAGTCCTCGAGATTATTTCCCAGACGGTTTGGACCAGTCTTTAGCGTTTAGACGGTTCTTAGATTGTCGTTTTGCTTTTGGGATGATTTTGACGAGGCGTCGCATTGTCCGAATATTTTTCCGCTTATTTCTATGAGGGTTTGCTTTCTCAAAAGCGTTTTCTTTATGCGAGGGAGAATGTTTGTGAAATATGGGAGTATACGAGTATAATATACACACCTAATCCCTCCTTGTTTTAACGAAATAAAATGGATAAACTGTTGTTTCGAAGAGTTGTGTCGTTTTTCCTTTCAAACCGTCATTTCATCTTTGGGCTAGACTTTGTCTAAATCGTAGATAGACTTTTACCGCGTTTTAGGGATTTCCAAGCCGCATTGCGATAAAAACCGTTTTACGAATTTAGACGAGACCGTTTCCTGATACGATGATTTTCCCATAAGACGTCTCGAGTTAATCATGTAGTTGGAGAATATACGATGTTTTGTCTAACCGTTGTCGTTTTACACAATTTACTCGAGTTCTAAGGAGAAAACGAGACTTTACAGTTTTTATCGTAAAACTTGATTGGTAATACGGATCGAGATGAAACAAGAGACATTCCGATCACGGTTCAGAGCACGATTGGAGTCGAGGGACGTACGATTCGCAACGGGAGTGCAGGGAGGAAGGCTCGGGACGGACAGCTCCACGTACGGCGAGCTGAACCGGCTGGTTTGGCTCGTCGTGCGTCGAACTGGTTCAGTCGAACCTGCCGTAGTGCGGTTGATGCGGTTTTTTGCGGATTTTGCTTAACTTGGGCAATCGTGTAAACGGAGATTGTTTTGTTCGTTTTTCCGAGATGACAATTTCCATGTTTTGCGTGGATTTCCTTTGTTCGGAAAGTCTTTAGAGTTGTGTAAAACAACTTCTCGTATTTTACAAAACGTACTTTTATTTTTGCGGAGAGTTTTGGTCATTGATTCGGTCGTACCGATTTTGACCCCAACAGTTTGCCTCTTCTCCGTTTTGCTTCTTATTTCATGTTTCTCTTCTCGTGGACGTACATCCCTTACGGACAGTTATAATATCAATTATTCATGGATCTCTCTACTTTCCTTGTCGCGTTAGGCAGAAGTCTTGCGTTTTGGTGACCCATAATTTTCCGATCCAGGTTTCAGTCTTCGAATCGTTTTTTTTTGCGACACGAACAGATTTCTCATCAAAAGCCTATTTAAGATTTCGGAATGGCCAAGAGTGATCGTATAACTCGTCGGGAAATTATGTTTTTTACGAGAGGTCATGGGAGATAAGGCAAAGAGAGATGGCAATGAGATAGTGGAGGGAGGCTGATATGCGAAGTTCACGTTTAAGCTCTCGCTCCATCTCTTTACTACTCTTAGAGTCTTCCTGTTTGATCTTGTTTATTTTTCGAACGACGTTTCGTATAATATTTTCAAGTAAAATCCTACAAAGGTTACTCCACAACGGGTTATCGATTTTAACTTTTACGAAGGCTGTTTCCTAAATTGTTTTTCGAGCATAATTTTACGAAAGTTGTTCCATAAAGTTGTTTTCGAGTTTTACTTGTACAAGGGCCATGACGAGGTCAATAATTGTGACCAATCGACGACTGCGAATAATTAGGAGGAAGATCCTATTAAAAAAAGCTGGATGGGGCTCTTATCAATAGTGATTGGTTGAGTGCTTTTCCACACACTGATGCTCAGTTGGAAGCTGGAGGAATATCAGATCATGCCAGGTGCTTAATTTGGATATCTAGGACAAGAGAAACAGTAAGGAATCCATTCAAATTCTTTGGCGGTCCTTCCGGTGTCGACCAGGATTCGAGCGACTTCTAAGTCAATTATCACAAGGCCGATGAATAGAGGGTCGGCGTGTGGTTGATCGATGCCACCAGTTTCCGTGTCATCGAAAGCGATTACTTCCTTCGGAGTGTCATCTAGAGGTGTGTTCCAACTCGAACCGGTTTCGGCCTTTCGTTGGTAGGACTTGATGGATGAGATGGTGTCGATGCAGTACTTCGATTTGTCGATGATCATATTGACCCTTCGACGGTTAGCGTCGCTACCTTTCTCATCGCGGACGAGGTACTTTACGTTGGATACCTCAGAGGGTTCTCCTGCGAGCAACTTTGCAGCCAGTCTGGCGCCGAGAACTTTGCAGTTCACGGTAGAGTGTCTGCGGGTCTGGTGGATTTGAATTCCTTGACCACGTGTTCTCCGTAGTTTGTCCTTGCTCGGATCCAGAGTTGATGGCGTAGTTGTGGGCCCCTTGGAGATCCTATCCCTCATGATGGACAAACTTGTCGTTACGAGAGTTTGTTTTTCTCAGCTTTTGCTCAGAGGCGGTGTCCTTTGCGGACGACTTCGCCGGCTTATGCTGTTAAGACATGATTTTAGTCTCCTCTTCCATGGCGAAACTTCAAATCGAACCATAACGATTTTCTGAGCGCGTCGATGGCGGCTCTGTCGCTTATTCCGCTAACTCTAGCCATGGTAAGCTTGAATTTGCTCATGAGTCACGGAGAGGCTCGTCTTCCTTCTAGGATAATCTCCAGAGGTCGACATCAGAATTTTCCCGATTTATGAACATCGAGTATTGCTTCAAGAACTCGGAAGCAAGCTGGCGGAAAGTTCCGATCGAATTCCGCTTGAGCTTGGCGAACCACTCGAGCGCTGCTCCCTCTAGGTTTTCGATGAAAAGGCGGCAGTAGCCTGCGTCTTTTTCACTGTCCTTGAGCTTGGATCGTCCCATGGTGATCTGGAATGCCTGCAGGTGCGCTTTGGGATCGGTCGTCCCATCGTAAGTCGGCACTCTGAGTTTTCCAGGATTGGGTAGCTTGACCTCGGTCATGCGAGCGGTGAATGGCGTTTTTCGAGATTCGTATAGCAGCCGATCTATTTCAGGTGCGGCACTAGTAGCATGGTAAATTTGAGATTTCACCACTTTTACCGTTGCGGCCGTTTTAGTAATGTATTCGCGGAGTCGCAAATCTTAGTTGAGCTGCCAGCAGTTTTCCGACCTTGTCGGCGTTTGCTGCGAGTTACTCGAGATCGTTCCTCGGCTGTTTTGCGCGTTGCACACGGTAGAGCTCCTCCTCGTCCTCAGAAAGAGAACGCTCATGAGAGGATTCCGGCTGGGGCTGAGATTCTTCCTCCTCCTCGGATGGACGTCCGCGTCTTCATCCGACAAATCGGATTGGTCGCTTGTTTCCAGGTTAACTATTTCGACACTGTCTTCCTCGGTCTCCTGTCTGCGAGTAGGAGTTTTGTCCGATTTGTTCAGTGTCGTGTGAAGGTTATATTTTTCGGAGTTTTGTTCCGGTTGATTACCCTGCTCGGTTCTGAGAAGATCCATAGGAGTTGCGAAATCGAGCCTTCTTCCGCGGATCTTAGCTGTTCCGCGAGGGCGAATTGCTTTGGTTTTCGCATTTAAGATTTCGACCTGTTTTGCGAGTGAACTGATAAGCTTTTCTTGCTCCTCTGACTTCTTGTAGAAGTCGGTGAGCATATTCTCAATGGCCTTGGTGTTGGCGTTAGCGTTAACCGCGGACACATCTTGTGGTGTTTTGTCAACGTTGTCGCTATCGCGAGTTTGTTGTTCTTCAGAAATCATGCTTGATTGAGCGTGTTGCGGCTTGAGTGTAAGATATATCTGACCCCCTCCTTCTAGAGCCAAACTGTGGAAACCAAAATTCACCCCTATCGATTTACGTAAATTTGAGAACTTAGAGTAAACCCTAATTTTCCAGAGGATCCGGCTATCTGCGGAACCGCACACAAGCAATCAAGTAAACGATAACGATAATAAATAGTATGTAAAACGAGGTGAGAAAGCAAAGAGAATTCTTATTCTGATTCTGCGTAAGAGTGCTACAACGAGAGTAAGCCTTATCTTCGAGAGCTGACGGCTGAAAACCCTAGTTCTAAGTCTAAACCCTAGTTGAGACACAACTCGATAACAAAAA